>QFET01003684.1:984-60096 GCA_003316355.1 Tuber calosporum
CCCACCAGAGTCAATTCTATTGGAAAAAGAAAGAAAAAAAAACCACTCCCGCTTTTTCTCTCAAGTATGAAGAATATCGACAAAGCGCTAAATGAATATACACAAAGTGAGGAAACAAAAATAATGATGAATGCCAAATTGACATTCCACAAAAGTAAATTTCCGTAGAACGAAAAAGGCCAACTACTTTACTCGTGTAAAGCCCGTTCTCCGTTATACAGCAACTACACCATACGGTTCTTAAAGTAGAAGGAGGAGATGATATGATACAGTAAGATCGGTAGGTAGACATCCAGGATGCGAAGGAGAAATAGAATCGAGAGGGACGAAAGGAGGGCTAGAAGGGCTGAATTGCGAGTGAGGTTCGGTAGCGGGATAGTGTGATGTAGGAAGCGAGAGGGTTCGTCGTGAATGCTTGGATCTCCGGATCTTGTTGGGAGGACATCGATATGGCTTGGAGCGATCAGCTGGGAAAAGGCGGGGCCACCGCCACCCAGTGAATAGGGAAGAAGGGCTAGATTTCCCAATAGCCACTCGAAAGCTCCCCTATGGGGCCTGTCGGGATTACCTGGATGTGCTGTTTGGCGGGTGAGGTCTGTCGTCGCGATGTCCTGGTCAACTCTAGACCGGTCTGAGGGTACTCGTCCGCTCTTGGTAGCAAGAGAGAGAATTGTTCGACCGCCTTCATCCGTGGTGTTGGGAGTGGCATCCTCTCGCCGCAAGAGCATCTTCGCAATTGCCCCATGCCTATTTCTAGCTGCCCACGAGTGAGGTGTTCGGCCGTCTCTATCCACAGTGTTGGGAGTGACATCCTCCCGTTCTAAAAGAATCTTCACAACGCCCCCACGCCCACTGCTAGCCGCCCACGAGAGAGGTGTTCGACCGTCATTATCCGCAGTGTCGGGAGTAACATCCCGGCGTTCCAGAAGCATTCGCACAATGCGCTCGCTCCACGGTTCACCTTCCCGTTGCTCATGTTCAAACGACATATCGTCTTCCGACATATCGTCTTCCGACAACTCATCTTCCCACAGCCCATTCCCCCGCAACCCATCCTCCCCTGATCCATCTTCAACCGACTCATCCTCCCCCGACCCATCTTCCCCCAACTCATCTTCCCCCGACTCATCTTCCCACGACTGATCTTCCCCCGACTCATCTTCTAATCGCTCATCTTCCAATGGCTCATCTTCCCGCGACTCATCTTCCCGCGACTCATCGTCCCACGACCCATCTTCCAAGGACTCACCTTCCCAAGGCTCATCTCCCCACGGCCCAGCTGCCCACGACAGAGGTGTTCGGCCATCTTTATCAACACTGTCAGGGGTAACATCTTGGCGCTCCAAAAGGATCTTCACGACATCCTCATAACAGCCCGCAGCCGCCAACGACAGAGGCGTTCGGCCATCTTTATCCGCAGTGTCGGGTGTGACATCCTCTCGCCCCAAAAGAGCCTTCACAATGCCACCGTTCCCGGTGGCAGCTGCCCACGAGAGAGGTGTTTGACCGTCTTTATCGGTGGTGTTGGGATTGACATCCTGGCGTTCCAAAAGCATTTCCACTGTTCGTTCAATAGATGCCTCAGATGCCCACGGCTCATCTTCCCACGGCTCACCTTCCCACGACTCATCTTCCCATGGCCCAGCTGCCCACGACAGAGGTGTTCGACCGTTTTTATCGGCGGCGTCGGGAGCAACATCCTCGCGTTCCAATAGTATCTTTACAATCGCCCAATGCCCCTTCTCAGCTGCCCTGGAGAGAGGTGTTCGACCATCTTTATCGACGGTGTCGGGGATGACACCCTGTCGCCCCAAAAGCAACTCTACAATGCCCCCATGCCCGCTTCTCGCTGCCCACGACAGGGGTGTTTGGCCGTCTTTATCCGCAGTGTCAGGAGTGACATCCTTGCACTCCAAAAGCATGTGCACAACATTCCAAAACCCCTTCCCGGCTGCCCATGACAGAGGTGTTCGACCATCTTCATCGGCGGTGTCGGGAGTGACATCCCGGTGTTCCAAAAGCATTTTCAGTACACCCTTGATCCAGAACCCATCTTCCTGCACCAGCTGTTCAAGCGACTTACCCTCCGGCAAATCATCTAGCAACCAACCTTCCCGCGACATATCTTCCCATAGCTCGTATTCCCGCGACCCAGCTGCCCACGACAGAGGCGTTCGACCGCCTTTATCAGCAGTGTTTGGAGTGACATCTTCGCGTTCCAAAAGTGCCTTCACGATGTCCCTATGCCCGTTTCCAGCTGCCCACGAGAGAGGTGTTCGACCGTCTTTATCGGGAGTGTTAGGAGTGGTATCCCCCTGGTCCAAAAGCGCCTTCACAATATCCTCTTTCCCGTTGTGAGCCGCCCACAAGAGTGGTGTTCGACCGTCTTTATCTGCAATGTTGAGAGCCACATCTTTCTGTCCCAAGAGCATCTCCACAAGGTCACCACGCCCCTCTCCAGCTGCCCACGAGAGAGGTGTTCGACCGTCTTTATCCGTAGTGTTAGGAGCGACACCCCCCCGTTCCAAAAGTATCTTTACGAGGGCCCCGTGCCCTTTTCTCACAGCCCACGAGATTGCGGTGTTACCCCCAGCATCAGTCGCGCCGAGATCCCAATTCTTCATCCCTAATAAAGCAACTGTTGTCTCCACGACCCCAAGATACACGCTGCCGTGGAGCCCCGTAAACCTCGTAGCGTTACTTCGGCACAGCTTCTGGTTCCAATTATCACAATTGTGGGATAAGAGAATCCCGGAGGATACATGCTTGTCGAAACCATCCAGAAGTCTCAGTGCGAGCGTCGTCACACTCTCCGTGGTTTCCCTTTTAGCATGCACTGCCCAGTAACAAGAAGCATATTCAAGCAACGGCGCCGAAAGGGGGGACCGAACAAGGGAAGGCGAAAGGCCCCTGACACGCTGAGAGTTGAGGTACGTCAAACAAGCCTCGGAAATCACTGAGTGAGGGCTGTGAAATAGGCCGGTATTGTGGGAGAGGTATTCTTGAAGAGTGTAGTGAACAAGACGGAGAGTGCGCGAAGACGCTTCAACCGTCACGAGACCTAAAGAGCACGCCAGCACTGTTTCTATCGTAGGAATGTTCTGAGAATTCAGGTCCGTAGATCCGATTTCTACCCCGAGGGCATGGCACAACTCGTTGGGCTTTAGAGGTCGCTCCGAATGTGATAGCCACATTAGCACCTCCATGCCGAGTGCCGACTTGCTTCCCTTCTGCGCCTTGATTCGTGCCAGGGTTGCCGAGTAGGCATCACGAAGTCCATCCCCTTGGCTCATCTCGGCAAGCTTTTTCTTCCTCTTGTGGATGGTGACCTCCTCCAGTACAGCGTCGATGTTAAGGGAAACAAGAAGGAATCTATATCCTGCTGTTAGCTAATATATCCAGCGAGACCCCGATTGGCTAAAGTGATTGTTTCTACCGACATTTGGGAAATCCTTTCCGGAACCACCCTCATAATCTTGGCCCTCAAATCGCTGTCCATTGCGCTGGGTATGGGATCTCCGTCTAATCTCATCTCGAGATATCGCTTAATATCCTCGACGGGAGGACTAATTGGTATCATGATCGCTTCTGCAAAACATCTCTTAATCTCTCCCCGAACGTGAGGTCTCCCACTAAGGAACACCCGTGTGTTGGGCGAAGTCCGCATAACTTCTCGCAGTGATCCAAGAAGTTCCCCCCGATTCTTCTGAAGACATTCATCCAACCCATCGATACAAATGAACACTTCCGCCAGAGATGCGACCGTCGCTTCCAGTATTTTCACCAATTCTGAAAGTTGCACAGAGCGTCCGCCAAACCCCCTTTTCCCTTTACGAAAGGCCTGCCGCACCGGCCCCGGGATTCCATCTCTCTCCAGTAGCTGTTTGAGGATTGCGCCCAACATGTTCGTGGTGGACTGCTCCTCCTGGGCAAGGTAATCGCAGTACAGGCCAGCGACGGCGACATCTCGATTATCGCACAACCAGTCAATCACTAAGGAGCTGATATTTCCGGCCATCAGTAATATCCACTTGTCAATGAGAGCTTCCCCACAAACCTTAAATGTGTCTTGCCCACACCTGGGTCGCCATAGCAGAACAAAACAGCTTGCTTGGATACCTCTTGGCCACCACTCCACTCCCGAAACTCGTCCCTTTCCAGAAGCCAACCTCCCACGCCATCCACCCGGCTGATTTGCACACTTTGGTGTCTGTACTGAGGCTCTAGTGGCGAGAGCCACAGCTTTATCTGGTTGTCTTCGTCGTCTGATTTGTTCACTGTTATATTGTAGCTATTCGTTACGTTCCCGCAGTCGGTGTTGCCGGAACCAAATGTCCGTATATTTGTTATTCGTTCCATAGTGTGTGTTTTGGATGCTTCGTTTCGTTGCGGCTATAGTTCGGCAATAATTCTGGGGGCAAGCGGGGTTTATGAGCTTACTAGCGCCCGAGGAAGGAAGGTGATTTGGCCACATTCTTCGGCAGTACGAGCACGAGTACGAGACAGTACAAGTACTATCCAACCATTTCCACGCCAAGGAAACACCAGCAGAAAGAAGGCGGTCAGGGAGTGGCCAAAGCCACACCCCTGTCACCATAAACCGCAAGAAAACACCGCACCCCGAAGCCGAGTGTGATCCCTATTCCCTACTGTACTACGGTATCGTAGTACAAGTACAAGTACTCGAGTACTCGTACCTATCCGGGTACCGGTGCATCTGCTGGCCTGACCACTACGAGCAGGAGTACTCGAGTACTTGTGCATGATAGAGCTGCAGTACTTGTACCAATTAGCATCAAGCAACCACAACACTTGCATGTGTTTTCACTTCCCATCGGACAACCCAAGACGTGTGCAGCACGAATACGGCATCTGCGAGTAAGATACTCGAGTATCATAATACGGTACACAACGCTTGCTTCCTTATTTCCCTTGCAGATATCATACCAAGCCTTAGGAGTTATCGTATAACTTACAGTACTAAGACAACCCATAAGTTCCTCTCCGCAACCCCCCAAATCATTCATCCCACGTATGTACCACCAACTCCAAGCACTTCAGGGCTTGTATACCGCAACCCCACTCACGCCATGCCCTGGGAAAAAATCAAATGTTGTTGCTGTGCCCCCCGTCATCTGTGCTTGGTGGCTCGGCATTGTAGAACAGCGCGAGAAATAAGATTAGCAGGATCAAGCGAGGTATGATACCGGCAGCTAAAAGTACAAGTACTCGTACAGTAGGTGACAAGTTGTGATCGGTGGAAAAATCCCTCTCTTGGCCGGACACCAGAAATCTAGATTGGGGGGGTATGTTACAATCTTCCGATGGTGTCTTG
Organism: Tuber calosporum; assembly: GCA_003316355.1. Taxonomy (NCBI): domain Eukaryota; kingdom Fungi; phylum Ascomycota; class Pezizomycetes; order Pezizales; family Tuberaceae; genus Tuber; species Tuber calosporum. Next base: position 6,320 of record QFET01003684.1, read on the forward strand.
ACGAATATCCGCGAGTGACCAACAGGGAGGGGGGTATTTGAAAGACAAAAAATTGAATTCGGCAAAAGCAGGGTAACAAAAATACCTGCTCCGAATCCCCATCGGAGACTGTATCTCCAAATATCAGTACACAGCTCAATCCCTTCAACTACACAAGCTCCTTAAAAAGAACCACTTCAAAATTTCCGGTTCCTCATCTTCCTTCACTCAATTCAGCCTCCCTCATACAATCCTAATAGAATCTGTGAATTTATAGTTGTGGACAAGTATAATACTTGCTCAAGACTGTTGGTGTTACGTACGAGTACTCGTACAAAATATGGCCCACCTTTTCAGCCTCACGACTAGCAACCGACCAGCCCCTCGACCCTCTTCTGCAAACTAAATACAAAAAGATAGAAAGTAAATCAGAAGTGAGGGGTTGTCGGTACCGTAGTTTGGAGTATCATGATGGTAAGTGATTTTTTGGTATCGTGGTACAGTAGAAGCTGGGGTATAACGTGGGGAAAAAAAAAAAAAAAGAAAAAAAAAAAAAAATTTCATTTATGATGAGCGGTTGCCATGGTCATAGACTGAGTGATAGGTATGATGCTAATAAGGAAGGGTGGTTCAATAATTTTATCGACCAGGTTTCACTAATCCAAGCTTAAACCTAAAGCAAAACAAAACAAAACAAAAAAAAAAAAAAAAAAAAAAAAAAAAAACAAACCATCCGGGCTCACGGGCACTAACTCATCAAGAGTCCCGGATTAATGCGTCTTCGCGGCTCGCAAATCCCATATCAAGGCACAGGCCCAAACCGCCCAGCCCATAAAACAACAACTACCCTAACCATAATCTCCCAACAAAATACCATTCTCAACACGCTGCCAACAGTTCCAACCAACCATCGACCTAATATGAACACCGACTGTGTTCATTGATGTCCAGCGTGCACCAGAATCACAGTCCTCATCCCAGTTTAGTCTCCGCCAGTCCAACCAAGGTATCACCAGTGCTGTTCTCTCTCCCATTGACAAATTGTACCAATCATCCAGCACAAAGTCTCAAAACCACTCTTCCCAGGATGTCCGACATTCAGGATCTGTCTGTATAACTTACTCCCAAGTATCTCGAGAATTGCAAAGGGACTCAGAAGATACTATTAGAATAGGGGGAGAAGCGTCGATGGATAGGTCTTCAATAGACAAGGTAAAAGGTATTGAACTGATAGAGTGACCATTCAACCTCTAGTATTAAAGATGATAGTTCTGTGAGGCTTGAGAGTCCAAATCCTTAATGGATTGAAGGCTCTTTAAATACAAAAGATTGTAGCTAGGAAAACTAAACAAAAGTGCAAACATCCAGTCCAACAAACATGCTAACAGAAGCAGCACATAAAAGGTAACCATATTCCGAAAACAGAGGGTTAAAAGTGACAGGATGGAGCTAACAAAACAAGTAATGGAATCCAAACAAGAAGGAACAAGCAATCACTAGTGCTATACAAATCCAGTAGGTATAGCAGGAGGATAGCGATACCCAAATTGGTACAAGCAAAGAGGGGTAGTAATAAGTGAAACAAGGAAATAATTATCAGAGGGAAGTCATAACCAAGTAGGAATGGACAACCAAATAGTAGCGCTTATGAAGTATAAACCTAAGTAATTAATAACCAACATCAAGTCAGTAGTAAATGTAGAAACATAGTAGGATTCCGGTATATTCGGCATGTGATTACAATAAGAAGATGTAGAGTCCTGCCACAAGCATACCGCGCACATAGTTTCCAGTCCTATTCTATAGTAAAACACCACTGGTAGTTTGACTATGGGGATCACACAGCAGCCTCGACACACTGTATCTCACCGATCATACTGTTTGGTCATGAGGACCTTGTGTGGGCTAAAGTCATTATCGATCCACATCATCATGCGGAAGAGATTCCCGCCTAGCATTTTGATACCGTCAATGGCCACATGGCTGAACCGGATACCGTAACCTATCCATTGGTGTGACTGCCACCACCTTACCCAATCGCCTAGCCTATCATCCTTATGTAGCGACCAGGGGTCAGGTCTGTCTGAGGAAAACCTATCGCATGAGATAAAGTAGAATCTCTCAAACCAACCATCACAGTCGTGGTGGTCCCTCATATCCACATCATTAGGCAAGCGGATCAGTATATAAGTATCCATATGAGAAAGCCCACGTAGGTGGGGTGCATGCTGCGGTCATTGTGGGTACTATTCCCGTCCATTATGCATATGCCAGGCCAGCCAGCCAATAGACCTAAGTTGTCTAGCCAGTGTGGGACCAACTGAGGCCAAACCAGCACTGATGCGAGCTATCTTCTGACTGTTCGGGCCTAGTCACCCCTGATTCAGCCATTGCCTGGGGTGCCCCTGCCGTGACTGTAGTTGACCAGTTTGTCGTAACATTGCAACTGTAGATAGTGTCCTTGCAGAGCCATAGGCATGACCCCAGTCTCCGCTAAATGGATGCTTGATGCCAAACGCACAGGTGTGCGAAATAGTGATTGGACGGTGTCGTTAACATGACGTTGTATATCGTCCACATATTGTCTGTAGTCAGTCCCAAACTCGGGGCTGTAGTAAACTGTAGCGAGATAAAGTGACTCCAACAGTCTCAACATCTCCCACGAACCAATGCCCTCTGACCCAAACCGCCGGCCCATTGCTGAAATCCTTGCCCGACATCCCAAACCCCTTCTCAACCAATACCCCATGTGTGCATCCATGTTATATACATTGAAATAGTAACCTAAGTACCTTAAGGTCACCACGGGAGTAAGTACAACATCACCTATGCTGATATACCCCCAGTCATAGCCTCCAAACCCCATCCACTCAGCCTTCAACGCGCTAAACCCTATCCTACCTCCGCCGGCAATCCTACTCATATTGTCATAATTTTCTACCAATATATGCCTAACTGTCGCCACATTGTCCGCCGCAACCACTACCAACACATGATCCATATATGAAATAACCATACAGTGAACCCCAGCCGACATCCTCAGCGACAGGGTAAATATGTCTGCGACATAAACAGTAAACAAAATTGGCGACAATAGTGATTCTTGAGGGATGCCCTTAGTAGAGGTATAAAAGGTTGAGATCTTGCCCTTGAACCAAAACCTAAAGGATCCTCTCGATGACTACCTCCTAACCCATATCACAATCGTATTTGGACAGACTCTCGCAACCAGTAAGTCGTTCAACAAGTCCGAGTGGTTAGAGTCGAATCTGCCCTCAATGTTGGCCAACAACAAACTACAGTACCTGTGACCTTCTTATCGGAGGAATTCATTAACGCATGCAACTGCATTGTGGCATATGCAGTGTCTTGGTGAACCAAACTAGGTAGAGCAAATCTCAACTGTATCAGCCATCCGGATCAGGATGATACGCTCTGCGATCTTCGCAACTGTCGGTAAGAGATGTATCATGTGCCATGACTTGGGCAGGTTTTATGATGGTTTGTCTGCTTTCAGAATCAACACAACCTCTGCGTCGTACCAGTTGGGAAAGTCATGTATCAAACCATGTGTAACAATGGCATCTAGTGTCGATCAGCTTAACTTGTGCCATCGCCGCAGGAACGGGTAACTGATATCGTTCAAGTCTGGAGTAGAGTTCTGAGGGGAACATTTCTGTGCTATCGTCAGCTCGTAGGCACCGTCAACATCCATACTTTGATCATGCTACAGCATTCCATCTGTGGCTCTAACGCTGCCTATCTGGAATGCCATCTTGTCACACATCCTGCCATAGTTGGATGTCTTGCAGCCATCGGGTTGCAGAAATGGTTGGATTATCCTTTTGCTTTCAATCTGTCTCACTAGCCTAAAGAGACTTAGGTCACAAGCTTTGGCAAATAGCCGCTTAAGGTATTTGCGCCGCAGGCTTGCAATCTCCGAGCGGAAACATCGACGATTGAGGTTGAACTGCTGGTGGCTGTCACTGTCGCTAACGGACTTCCTAGCAATGCGGACATCCCACTTCAAATGTTCGAGTTCAGGGGACCAGTACCTACACCGAGCACTGAATCAATCCGCCCGAGGTATATCATTGAGCAGCCTCCTAGCCGTGGACCACTGATGCAAACCACCCAGGCCGGCATTGTTTTTCGGTGTCTTGATTATGGTGACTATATTAGCCCACTTCCATGCTGGGCTGCGTTTCATATCACCGGCGAAGTTGTCGGGATGAAACCTCACAACAAGAACCTTATCTTCCAAACTGATTGTACCCAGTGTATTCGTCCTAACTTGTTTGTGGTTGATGCATTTGTCGATGTTTGAAATAGTGCAGAAGGTCATTCTCCTCTCATGGTTCACCATCCAACCAACTACCGACATCCACCCAGTAGTCCACTGACCATATGAATTTGTTGTGTTGTCCCAGTCCACATGTCAGGCATTCAAATCACCCATAATTATGTTGTATCCAGTGCAACCCTCAATCTTCTCCATCGAAACCTCCTTCTTCTGTCAAAGCAGCCAATAAACACTCCTCAGACTTACCTACCTCCCATTATATAAATAGCTAATGGTAACACTCTACCAGTCTTGATTACCAGCTACAAAAACTGCCAATATACTATCCTTTACAAACACCTCGATCCCACTCCCCTTCCCCGTAGACCCCAACATCCACCTCCCAACATCAACAGCAATATGAACTCCACTCGCTTTCAAAGGCAAGTCGCATGCTATAATCACATCCGCCAACCAATATAGCATGAGTGCCAGGGTTCTCTTCTGTTCGCAACCCAAAACATTCAACGATATTTCATTAAAACGCATTACCCGGACGAACCGGCAGTGTTTTCCTGCATAGGAGCTGGACCATGCCTGTTGTCTAACGCAACAGCTACGTTGTTAGGAGCCCAAGGGGGGGAGGGGGGGGGAGGTATTATCAGTTCATCATCAGAGGTAACTTCCTTTCATGAGGTGTGCAGGTTGCTTGCCACTTGCTTTCGCGAACATTTTCCGAACCACTACGGCGTCAAAGAGTGGTTCGTTCAGGAGTGGAGCAGAATCACCACCCTTAAGGGAGACCAGACACGCTTTGACCCACCACCTCTGTCTATTAAAGGACCTAACTCCGATGCCCGACTTAGTACACTGGTTAGCAGCAACACGGGACAATATAAGAAGAGGGGGGGTGGCGTCGGAGGTGGCTTTAAGGCTCAGACACCTCAGGTAACACCTATAGTGCCTGAGTGAATCACATAGCAGGTACAAGTGGGAAGTATGCTCACAGGCATCACTTGTCCCACTACTACAGTTCCTAACCTGGCAGGCGTTGTCATGGGAAAGGTGGTTTCCACGACAGAACTTAGATCAGGGGTCAAAGGAACGGAGAGTCTGAAGGTGGCCCAATTGTAGACACCTGTTGCAAACCTTGACTGGGAGATACTCAGTCCACGCTCGCAGGCCCCTCGTCACACCCCAAAGCTTTATGTGACCCATTGAAATCAAAGTATCAACCTCTGGAGATCTTGCAAATAAGAAGCAGATGGCGCGGTTCAAGAGCTTATTGGACTTCATGGTGGCCACTTAGTCTACATTATGAGGCTGATTGGTAACTTCAAAGTCAGGGTTGAATCCTACCAAGTCGGTCCTAAGGCTGTGTTACATTGCTTCGGAGGACTAGTCAGCTACAGACCAGTTATTGACCAAGCCAGTTTCGGACATGGGCACAGCGACGACTAAAATCTTAACACACGGGGTGTTAGCAGAAAATTCAATTTCTATTAGGGCCAAGTCCCTCATCATAACACCGTAGCACTGATCCAGCAACCCTTCAACCTCCTTAACAGAATGTGATACCACGGTCATAAAACTTCACCCAATGGGTGCACGCAATCAGGCCCTAAAACATACGGGTGGGATCCATGGATGGCACACATATTGCAGAAGAAGACGTTAATCCTTTACTGGATAGTCTCGACAGAGCAACTGTCTGCTAGAACAACCCACTTGGAAACGAATGGCATTGTGAGGTGTCTTTCCCTTGTTCTGGGGGGGAGAGGGAGCAGGAGCAAACCAAGAAGACAAGCTGGCAGGGGTCAGACTGGCGGGCGCCCCCCTCCTTGGAGAGGAATTGCCTTTGCGGGCAACAGTTGCCCATGTATTCTGATCCTAGTGACCAGGGCTGGCATTAGGTCTTGTAGTATGTGGATTAAGGGGTGGGGGGAGGTAGAGGGGGGCTCAACCGCCTAGACGGAATGTGTGGTTACCCATTCGCACACAGACTAGCATGGAGTCTCGTGTGGGAGGTATCTTCCAACTCGGCGATGTGTCTCTCCTGAGACTCGAACCTAGCAGTTAGCAGTCTAACAAGTTGTGAGTGTTACACATATGGGAAATGGTAAAAGACTTTTGAGTCTAAAGATGTTATGGTATATAGAGCCGGGAGGTGACTATATGACTACAACCCACACTAGCAAGAAGTAGGATGGTATCAAGAACTACTCAGCCTCGGTGAAAAATGATAGAGTTATTTATCCTATTGGATCTATTACTTATTCTACATTGTTGATAATCCGAATGCATCGACACATGAATGCATATATGCAAGAAAGACGGTTATCCAGACTGATCACCTGGTATTCCGTATGATGTTCACAAATGGGTGGCATTAACTTGAACCTAGTTCGTTTGGCAATGAGATCGAAGGCTATCTAGTGGTGGAATGCTTGACACCTACAGAGAAATAGACAGTCCGGGGGTTATTTGCTGAAGTGGGGTCATATATCTTCAGGGTCAAACAGTGTTTGCACTCTTTAGACCATGACTGAAGTTTCCAAGGATACTTCTTTTATATGGCCAACCTAAGTATTGGGAAAAGTGTATAAATAGTTAGCAGTCCCTCATGGATAAGGGATGATCAAGCAATGGAGAGGAGACCCTAATAATATATTAAGTTATTAAGATATTCAACCTTCGAGAACCATTTATCTTTTATCCTACCTTTTACCAAGCTTTCCTGACAGTTCTCTGATTTTCTCAATACAAGCATGGCATAGACAATTCAACAGTACCGAATTGGCTACCCTGTAACAGTATATTGTTACTCTCCTGTCATTAAGGCAACACATTATTCTTTCCTGCCTAGAGAATACTTCGACGCTTAAAGCTTTCATCTGTGCAAACATTGTGGGCATTGCCGACCTCTCAAGTTTCACAATGTATTTCCAATCTGTTGCGAAGAAGACGCACTTGACCTATGAGTAGTAGTTCTTCGACAGCTTACTCGCATACATCGAAAATATACACAACATATCTATTAGCAAGATAGACGGTGCATAACAGCCTTCACCGAATACAAATAAGGATCTACCTAAGATTATATGGGATATCCTCGACTTAACCCTCAATCTCCTAGTTTAATTTTTGAACTAGTACCGAACTAATAACTTAGAAGTATCTCGAATACCTCACTATTAGGACCAGCCATGCTGAATTTTGATCTCTTATTTACCATATCCTCTTTTGAAGAAATACTTGTTACTGACCTTGCGGAAATACCGCTATTTGAAACAGTTGAACCATCGTGGTTTCCTAACCTATCTTTAGTTCCTACACCCAAGGACATTACACAAATCTACGCCTACTTATATGGGCAAGACTTTATCTGGCACGAATTTCTGAACTGGGATTCTGAGTGGTCAGATTTTTCTTGAGTTTATGAATTTTGTGCCTGTAGGCCAAAGGACTGGGCATTTTACATTTTCCTATACAGAATCCATTAGTGTTTATAAACGAGCTGCCAAGGCTATAGCATGAGATGACACCCCATTTCTAAGTCCTTTAGGACCTGATCTGATGATTGAAGAGGATGATACAGAGTCTACTCCTTTGGTATCTTTAATTCCGTCCCGGAGCCGTACCAGCTCTACTGTAACCAGTATTGGTTACTATTGCTAAGGCTGACAAAGCTAACAGAAACTAGCAGGGCTAGTAAGGGGTTAGTTTGTTTTGTTATTGGTTCCAAGTATGGTTTGATACTTAGTTTATTTTATGTTGGGTTTCATGTATCAGGCTGATATCCAATATGTTTTTTGTTTTGTTTCATGTATCGGAATGATACATATTTTGTTTGCAGTACTGTTTAGGTGCATGAGGCATTTGTTTGATTGGAGGACTTTACAAGCGGAGCTTGGTTGTGTCAGTTGATTGGAAATCAAATGGAAGAAGATGGAAATCTTTGGAAAAGAGAGATCATGTATTTAAAGACTGCCCCTCTGGAGCTTAGACAGGGCAGACTTCGACAGACAGGGTTTTCAATATACTTGGTTGAGCAGTTACTTCTTTTAAGTTCGCACGAAACCACAGCTAGTATGTCTAGGACATAGCGAAGCTGGCGATATAGTAATCGACGGCTGTTTGACAACCTATTGAGATCTCCGGTAGCTATCACACACTTGAGGTCCCGACAGTTTGGGATCTTGGTTAGTTATCGTTATACCTTACCGAGACACATCCCTTTGGTGCCTGATACACTCACGGGGGCTTAACATTATTTTAACTTCAACAAGTAGTTGAGTTAGAAGCAGGCAGAGGTTTGGAGAACCTTAGGCTTGCAAACATTTGCCCAGAATAGGTGTCGAGCGACTTCAGACGAGGTCAGGTAAGCAGATCCTGCAACAGGAACTTACCAAAAAGAATGGCAGTCAGAGCTCCAAAGGCGAACAATCTACGGCATCCAGCTTCAAAGTAGACGAAGCAGGAAGACAGTTATCCCGAGACCAAGCAAAGCAATTGCTAGCGCAATCAGCGTAGGAACTAGCCAAAGAGAAAGCTAGAACTCCAGGAGAGTTCCCCGGTAAGCCAAAGGGATTGAAGGGAAAGCAAGTAGCAACACCCAAGGACGATCCAAGCAGCTCACACAGCAAGCGAGGTCAGATAGCTCTAGTGATTCAGAGGATATGTCGAATCCAGGACATAGTAATGCGACAGTGGCCAGAGAGCCAACACTAGCAACTACAACGAAGCTTAGCATCAAGGTTCCTATACCAAAGAAGTTCAGTGGTGAATGAGAGGACCTGAAACCCGAAGTGTTCGATCGTTGGTACCAGTCAGTCCAGTTATACCTAAGACTACACGGAGTCAACTCCAAAACAGACGGAGCGGGAAACTATTGGATACTATACACAGAAGGGAGAGCTCAAGAAGCAGCTTTCCAGGCGGCAGAAAACAATGGCAAAGACTTAACCACAGATCAGCTTATTGATTGGTTAAGAGAACGATTCCAGTCATCCAGACAGAAGGATGACCTTTACAAACGATTCCACAAGATTGAGCAAGTCAAGAATGGGAAGACGCAGTGCATCACAACGGTGGCTACAGACCTGTTGATGTACAGATCACGACTACCAGTAGGCACCATATCCGAATATGCCTTCCTCCAAATGTTCTTCCAATTTATGCACACTAGGCTAAGACGAGATATAGAAACATGGTATGATTCAAGCGAAACAATCCAGACCATGATAGCCTATGCAGAGAGAGTCGATACAATCCTCCAGGATCCAGTAGCCTATGGAAAGGAAAAGCAGAAAGATCGATAGAAGGAAGAAAACTCCAAGAAGGACAACAAACCTCAATGAAAGAAAAAGGAATCTTGTAAAATGAAGACTCAAAGAGAAAAGGGAGCATGCTTTACCTGCGGAGGTAAAGGACATATGGCAAAAGATTGTTCCAACAAAAATGACAAAGGCAAAGGAAAGACACTCAAGAGGGAGACATCATCGAATTGAGTTGAAGAAGCCATAGCGAAGATGAGTTATATGTCTATGCCTTAGAAGACGAGACCAAAGCATCAGCACATAACACGCTACCCAAGGGTGATAAGAGTCACACAGTATTGGAAGGAACGATCCTGATTAACGGTAAACAAGCGAGAGTCATATTTGATACAGGAACAATAGGAACAGACCTATCAAGCGCAACCTTTGTCACTACACATGGAATTCCATCTACCGAAATGGCAACTCCTGCAACCATTCATATGGCTATGAAAGGGTCACGATCTGAATCTCCGAAAGAATGCAATGTCAGCAGCGCAATTGGGAAGATGAAGACTACTGGAAATAGAATGATTGTAGGGAACTTAGCCAAGTACGATGCCTTGATTGGGATGCCAGTCCTATCGCGAAACAAAGCATCGGTCGAATGTGGAAAACAGAGGATTCATTTTCCTGAGCACAAGATATGGGTAAATTGCACGCCAACGAGCGCCAGAATTCGAGCAGCTGTGACAAGCCAGAAGAGATAATGGAACAATACCCAAAGGTATTCCCAGATCCGATTCCTGAAAGGTTACCACCCTTAAGGTAGATCAACCACCGAATCAGATTGAAGGATCCAGGGAATCTTAAGACGATGCCAACATACTCAATACCAGAAAAGTACGAGATTCGACACAAGGCATGGCTGGAGCAGACACAGCGAGAGGGAGTTATCGAACGAGCTGTAGTGCCAGGAGCAGCACCGATGTTTGTGTCAGTCAAAGGAAAGACTGATGGCAGGATCAGATGTCTACCGGAACTTACAGCAAGAAATGACAATACTCAGAAGGATGATGAACCTATTCCAAACCAAAGGAGATCACTCAATGCATTAGGAAGGGCTCGATACAGAAGCAAGATCGACCTAAGCGATGCCTACTTTCAAACCAGGGTTCACCCTTACAATGTCAAATATAACAGTTTCAAAACACCCTTTGGAGGTTTTGTCAGCACAGTTATGTTACAAGGAGACATGAATGCACCAGGTACATTTATGAGGATCATGACAGACCTACTCGCCGACTACCTGAGAGAATTTGTGTGGGTGTACATCGACGATATACTGATATTCTCTGATACAGAGTCCGACCACTTGAAATACATTAAAGCGGTTTGTGACAGGTTGGAAAAAGCGGAGTTCTTTGCGTGCAGAAAGAAGTCAGACTTCTTTGCAAAAGAATTACAAGTACTAGGCTACGTCATCGATGACAAGGGGCTTAGAGCAACCCGTGAAAAGATCAGGAGGACAGAGGAGTGGGAAACACCGAAGAATAAGGAACAACTTCAGGAGTTCCTAGCATTGGTAAACTACATTAGCTAATTCCTACCACATATTGCTACTATAACAGCACCCTAGACGGATCTTACCGGAAATGTGGAGTTTTTCTGGACACCAACACATGATCGTTGCATCGAGAATGTGAAGGAAATCGCCAAACAGAATCAGGTCATGAGACCAATCAACCTCACCTTAGGACATAAGATATGGCTCATTACAGATACCTCTGACTCAGGGGTAGGAGCTTGGGTAGGACAAGGAGACACAACTGATACGGCGAGGCCTGCGGCATTGCACAGCAGGAAATTCACCCACCCACAAATGAATTACGGAACTACCAATAAGGAGGCACTAGCAATTATGGATGCCTTAACCTCCTTTGATCACATTCTTGCAGGGCATGAATTTATGATCATAACCGACCACCAACCATTGGTGTACCTGAAGACAGCCAAGAACCCCTCACGCAAGCAGCTGAGGTGGCGAACCAATTTGGGAAAATACGAGGCAAGGATATGTTATAGGCCCGGGAAGGGAAACCATTTAGCAGACGCCCTTTCCCGTCTTTATGAGCAATTTGATCCAGAACCAAACTATGCTCAAGACCCTACCAACGAAGAAGATTCAAACCCTGACAACATACCTTTTACATCCTCAAATATGTCGGGCTTTGAACCACTTCCTGTTGAGGAACCAATTTCGTCGGATAACTCAGATTGCTCTATCAGGGTAAAAAAAACGATTGGGGAAATAGAGTCACCATAGAGATTAGTGATGATGAGAGAAATCATGCGGCCATGCACTGGAGCGTATGCTATGATAGCCAGTGATCTATCCATGAGGACGAGAAGCTTAGAGACAAGATAGCTCAACCTGAGCTAGTATCTACCTACGAAGAAAGGAATAGCATCTGGTTACGTCTGTGACCGGTACTAGACCTTAATGCTATCAGGCGACGCCTGAATGAACAGCTAGGACACATGAGTTCGGAGTATCAGGACCATGAGAGTCCTTACCAACAACTATCAAAGGAGCCTAAGCGGCCTGTCTACTCCAATGCGGCATGTGGCCAACTAAGGCTTATACCAGTCATAGAGCCACCTACCCTCCCTGACCACCAGTGTACACTCTACGAGCTTTACGAAGACAAGGAGGAGGAAGTATCACGCCTGGAGCGAGCAGAGGATGAACGGGCTACGGCAGCAGTAGTGGCAGAAAGGAGCAGCAAACGGAGAAGACAGATTGTAGAGGTGTAACGCCTCCCTGGGAGTATCAGGCACTTAAGGGATGTGTCATGGTAAGGTATAACGATAACTAACCAAGATCCCAAACTGTCGGGATTTCAAGTGAGTGATAGCTACCGGATATCTCAATAGGTTGTCAAACAGCCGTCGATTACTATATCGCCAGCTTCGCTAAGTCCTAGACTTACTTGGAGTGGTTTCGTGCGAACTGAAAAGAAGTAACTGTTCAACCATGTATATTGAAAACTCTGTCTGTCGAAGTCTGCCCTGTCTAAGCTCCAAAGGGGCAGTCTTTAATTACATGATCTCGCTTTTCCAAAGCTTTCCATCTTCTTCCCTTTGATTTCCAATTAACGGACATAACCAAGCTCCGCTTGTAAAGTCCTCCAATCAAACAAATGCCTCATACACCTAAACGGTACTTCAAACAAAATATGTATCATCCCGATACATGAAACAAAACACAAAACATATCCGGTATCAGCCTGATACATGAAACCCAACATAAAACAAACTAAGTATCAAACGATATTTGAAACCAATAACAAAACAAACTCACCCCTTACTAGCCCTGCTAGTTTCCGTTAGCTTTGTCAGCCTTAGCAGTAGTAACCAATACCGGTTACACCCCGGAAACAAAACAACTGTTACCAAAAACAAAAAACCCAAAAAACAATATCCCTAATCGCGAAAAATCATAACCAGGTCTTGATAATCTCGCCATCATCTGAGACTCCAGAGTCGTCATAGTCGCTTTCCAAATAGGGTTTCCAAATCCCCTCGTCCACATTTCCTTCATCAGTGTACTCCCTGTAAACTAGCGTCTTTGACGTGAATCTGATCTCAATATATCCAGTGATGATAGCAAATTCATCGCCGGGACAGTTATCTGTCCACCATTCCTGGACAAGTTCATAGCGTTCTCCAATCCTTCGACTGGCTCCCAGCTGTTCTCAGAATCTGCATCACCTTTCCACTTAATAAGGAACTGGTCTCGTCCATAGTACTGGCGGTGGTCCAACACTTGTTCAACTTCACATTCCAGTACTTCTTAATGAGGATAGGCACTGGTCTCGCATGAGCTCTGCCTAGGAACCTCTCATCATGGTTCTCCATGAACCACTTAACTGTAGAGCAATAAAATACCCCCTCCTTGCGTCAGTAAATCCTAGCGTCCATCTTAACTGGGTAGTTCTGTGTTTGGGAGTCGGATTCCAACACCTCGAAGGGTCCATGCCATCTGGGTTCCAGTTTCTTGCTTCTACCAGATTCCGTAGTTAACAGGTCCCCCTAAACTAACAATCGTTCGCCCACATCAATGGGTTTGTAGGTGGTCCTTCTTCTTGCTGCCATCCTGGTACTCCTTAATCTCGCCATCTTGGCAGATTGATAGGCCTCGTTTCATAATTCCGGATGTCTATTCAGGAGGTTATCAGAGGCAGGCACCTGGGTATTTCTGACTCTGATAGTTGACAGCATAGGGTAATCTCGTCCATACACGGCTTTGTATGGTGACATGTTCAGGACATCAGAATGTCCAGCATTTTCGTAGGCTGCTGACTCGGGAAGCGGAAGTAACCAGTTGTTCTGGCGCTTGTTAACAACATTCCTCAAGGCGGTCTTAAGTTCCCTAATCTTTCTCTCAACCTGGCCATTGGTTTCGTGGTGTCCAGGTACTGCCTGGATATGTTCGATCCCCAAAGACTTCATGCTCTGGGCCCAAAATTGTGAGGTAAAACGTGGGTCAGCATCACTGATAATCGATGTAGGTACTCTATCTGGAGTGAAAATATGGTGCCGGAGGAGGGTGAGGGTCTCAACTGCTTGACTGTTTGAATGTGTAGGGATAAACCAAGCGAAGCCAACCGCCCTATCGACAACCACTAGTACTGTTTCGTACTTGCTGTTTCCAGACTTGTTGAATGGTCCTGCAAAATCGATAGCGTAGGAGGTAAATATCTCTGAGGGTACAGGCCTAGACTGTGCCTCTCCTTCATGTAGCTGGTTGCGTTCCTTATTCCGCTGGCATAAATCGCATTTTCGGACATAGTCTCGAAAATCCTTCCTCGTCTCAGGCCAGAATATGTATAATGTGGCATAGTGTAGGTTCCTATCTGCGCTATGGTGTCCTCTGTTGTGAAACTCATCAATAACGATCTCCCTGAGTGTCATTCCATTCACTGCATGTCCCTTAGGTATGTATAGGCAATCTTGACCACCCCGGGTCTTTGCATACATTAGTCGATCGCTGATGCTATAGTGGGATAGCTTGCCACCTCTCCCAGTGTTGCTAGCGTCAGAAGCCTGCCCGTACAAGTCATCGTTCCTGGAGGCCTCTACCATCTGTCTTCTCCATTGGCCAATCATTTCTGCCACTACTGCTGCCGTATCCCGTTCATCCAGTACTCGCTCCAGGCATGGTACTTCCTCCTCCTCGTCTTCGTAAAGCTCGTAGAGTGTACGCTGGTGGTGAGGGAGGGTAGGTGGTTCGATGACTGGTATAAGCCTTGGTTGGCCTAGTGCCGCATTTGTGTAGAGGGGCCGCTTAGGCTTCTTTGGTAGTTGTTGGTAAGGATTCTCCTGGTCCTGATAATCCGAACTCATGTCTCCTAGTTGTTCGTTCAAACGTCGTCTGATAGCATCCAGGTCCAATACTAGTCGTGAAGGTAGCAAGATGCTATTCCTTTCTTCGTAGGTAAAGACTAGCTCGGGTAGAACTATTTTGTCTCTCAGTTTCTCGTCCTCATAGATGGTACACTGACGATCGTAGCATGCACTCCAGTGAATGGCCGCATGATTTCTCTCGTCATCGCTAATCTCTAGGGTGACTCTGTCTCCCCAATCGTTTCCTGCCCTGATAGAGCAATCTGAGTTATCTGATGGAAGTGGTTCTACAACAGGAAGTTGTTCAAAGCGCGACATATTTGGGGATGTAAAAGGTATGTTGTAAGGGTTTGAATCTTCTTCGTTGGTAGAGTCTTGAGCGTAGTTTGTTTCTGGATCAAATTGCTCATAAAGACGGGAGAGGGCGTCTGCTAAATTGTTTCCCTTCCCAGGCCTATAACATATCCTTGCCTCGTATTTTCCCAAATGGGCTCGCCACCTAGGCTGCTTGCGTGAGTGGTTCTTGGCTGTCTTCAGGTACACCAAAGGTTGGTGGTCGGAAATGATCGTAATTTCATGCCCCGTAAGAATGTGATCAAAGGAGGTTAAGGCATCCATAATTGCTAGTGCCTCCTTATCGGTAGTTCCGTAATTCATTTGTGAGTGGGTGAATTTCCTGCTGTGCAATGCCGCAGTCCTCGCCGTTTCAGGTGTGTCTCCTTGTCCTACCCAAGCTCCTACCCCTGAGTCAAAGTCATCCGTAATGAGCCATATCTTTTGTCCTGAGGTGTGGTTGATCGGTCTCATGATCTGATTCTATTTAGCGATTTCCTTCACATTCTCGATGCATTGATTATGTGTTGTTGTCCAAACAAACTCCTCATTTCCGTTAAGGTCCGTCAATGGTGCTGTTATAGTAGCAATGTGTGGTAGGAATTGGCTAATGTAGTTTACCAATCCTAGAAACTCCTGAAGTTGTTTCTTATTCTTCGGTCTTTCCCACTCCTCCCTCCTACTAATCTTTTCAGGTGATACTCTAAGCCCCTTGTCGTCGATGACGTGGCCTAGTACTTGTAATTGTTTAGCTAAGAAGTCCGACTTCTCTCTGCATGCAAAGAACTCAACTTTTTCCAACTTGTCACAGAGCGCTATCAGGTGTTTCAAGTGGTCGGACTCTGTATCGGAGAATATGAGTATATCGTCGATGTACACCCATACAAATTCTCCCAGGTAGTCGGGGAGTAGGTCTGACATGATCCTCATAAATGTACCTGGTGCATTCATGTCTCCTTGTAACATAACTTTACTAACAAAACCTACGAAGGCTGTTTTGAAACTGTTATATTTGACATTGTCTGGGTTAACCCTGGTTTGAAAGTAGGCATCGCTTAGGTCGATCTTGCTTCTGTATCGAGCCTTTCCTAATGCATTGAGTAATCTCTTTTGGTTTGGAATAGGTTCATCATCCTTCTGAGTATTGTTATTTCCTGCTGTAAGGTCCGCTAGACATCTTATCCTGCCATTAGTCTCTCCTTTGACTAACACAAACATCAGTGCTGCTCCTTGCACTTCAGCTCGTTCATTAACTCCTTCACGCTGTTTCTGGTCCAGCCATGCCTTGAGTCGAATCTCGTACTTTTCGGGTACTGAGTAGGTTGGCATCATCTTCAGATTCTCTGGATCCTTCAATCTGATTCGGTAGTTGATCTTCCTTAAGGGTGGTTACCTTTCAGCAATCGGATCTGGGAATACCTTTGGGTATTGTTCCATTATCTGTTCTTTGCTTGTCACAACTGCACCAATTCTGGCACTTGTTGGTGTGCAATTTACCCATATCCTATGGTCAGGAAAATGAATCTATAGTTTTCCACATTCGACCGATGCTTTGTTTCGCGATAGGACTGGCATCCCAATCAAGGCATCGTACTTGGCTAAGTTCCCCACCATCATTCTATTTCCAGTAGTCTTCATCTTCCCAATTGCTATGCTGACGTTGCATTCTTTCGGGGATTCAGATCGTGACCCATTCATAGCCATATGAATGGTTCCCGGAGTTGCCATTTCGGTACATGGGATTCCATGTGTAGTGACAAAGGTTGCGCTTAATAGGTCTGTTCCTATTGTTCCTGTATCAAATAGGACTCTAGCTTGTTTGCCGTTAATCAGGATCGTTCCTTCCAATGCTGTATGGCGCTTATCTCCCTTGCGTAGCGTGTTCTGTGCTGATGCATTGGTCTCGACCTCTAAGGCATTGACTTATACCTCATCTTTGCTGCTGGCTTCTTCAACTCAATTCGATGATGTCTCCTTCTTGGGTGTCTTTCCTTTGCCTTTGTTGTTTCTGTTGGGACAATCCTTTGCCATATGTCCTTTACCTCCGCAGGTAAATCAAGCTCCCTTTTCTCTTGCAGTCTTCGTTTTGCTTGATTCCTTTTTCTTCTATTGCGGTTTGTTGTCCTTCTTGGAGTTGTCTTCTCTGTATTGATCTTTCTGCTTTTCCTTTCCATAGGCTCCTGTATCGTGGAGGATTGCATCAACTTTCTCTGCATAGGATATCGTGGAATGGATTGTTTCGCTTGAATCATACCATGTTTCGACTTCTCGCCTTAGCCTAGTGTGCATACATTGGATGAACCTTTGGATGAAGGCATATTCAGAAATGGTGCCTTCTGGTACTCGTGATCGGTACATCAACAGGTTTGTAGCCACCGTTGTGATGCGCTGCGTCTTCCCATTCTAGTCTTGCTCAATCTCGTGGAATCGTTTGTAAAGGTCATCCCTCTGTCTGGATGATTGGAATCGTTTTCTTAACCAATCTATAAGCCGATCTCTGGTTAAGTCTTCGCCATAGTTTTCGGCCGCCTGGAGAGCTGCTTCTTGTACTCTCCCTTCACTCCATAGTATCCAATAGTTTTCCACTCCGTCTGTTATTGAGTTGACTCCGTGTAGCCTTAGGTATAACTGGATTGACTGGTACCAACGAACGAACGTTTCTGGTCTAAGGTCCTCTCCTTCACCACTGAACTTCTTTGGTATAGGAACTATGATGCTAAGCTTCGTTGTAGTTGCTGGTGTTGGCTCTCTAGCCACTGTCGCATTACTATGTCCTGGATTCGACATATCCTCTGAATCACAAGAGCTATCGGAGGTTTATTCCCTGTCTGAGCTAATTGGATCGTCCTTGGGTGTTGCTACTTGCTTTCCCTTCAATCCCTTTGGCGTACCGGGGAACTCTCATGGAGTTCCTGCTTTCTCTTTGGCTACTTCCTTCACTGATTCCGCTGGCAATTGCTTTCTTGGTCCCGCGAAAACTGTCTTCCTGCTTGGTCTACTTTGAAGCTGGATGCCATAGATTGTTCGCCTTTGGAGCTCTGACTGCCTTTCTTTTTGGTAAGTTCCTGTCGCAGGATCTGCTTACCTGACCTCGTCTGAAGTCGCTCGTCACCTATTCTGAGCCACTGTTTGCAAGCCTGAGGTTTCCTAACCTCTGCCTGCTTCTAACTCAACTACTTGTTGAAGTTAAAAAAATGTAACGCCTCCCTGCCTGTATCAGGCACCAAAGGGATATGTCTCAGTAAGGTATAACGATAACTAACTCATATCCCAAATTGTCGGGACTACAAGTGAGTAATAGCTACCAGAGATCTCAATAGGTTGTCAAACAGCCGTCGATTACTATATCGCCAGCTTCGCTAAGTCCTAGACTTACTTGCTGTAGTTTCCTGCGAATTGAAAAGAAGTAACTGCTCAACCAAGTATATTGAAAACTCTGTCTGTTTAAGTCTGCCTTGTCTAAGCTCCAGAGGGGCAGTCTTTAAATATATGATCTCGCTTTTCCAAAGCTTTCCATCTGCTTCTATTTGATTTCTATTGAACAGACATAACCAAGCTCCGCTTGTAAAGTCCTCCAATCAAACAAATGCCTCATGCACCTAAATGGTACTGGAAACAAAATATGTATCATCCCGATACATGAAATAAAATATAAAACATAACGGGTATCTGCCTGATACATGAAACCCAACAAAAATCAAACTAAGTATCAAACGATAATTGAAACTAATATCATAACAAACTAAGTATCAAACGATACTTCAAACCAATTACAAAACAAACTAACCCCTTACTAGCCATGCTAGTTTCTATTAGCCTTGTCAGCCTTAGCAATAGTTACCAATACCTGTAACAAGAGGCCTACAGGAACGATTACCTGTTCAAGCAGGCTTCTGACGCTAGCAACACTGGGAGAGGTGGTAAGCTATCCCACTTTAAGATCGGCTATAGACAAATGTATGTAACGACCAGGGGTGGTCAGGATTGCCTATACATATCTAAGCGACATGCAGTGAATGGGATGACACTCAGGGAGATCGTTATTGATGAGATTCACAACAGAGGACACCATAGCGCAGATAGGAACCTACGCTATGCTACAGAATACATATTCTGGCCCAAGATGAGGAGAGACTTTCAAGACTATATCCGACAATGCGATTTATGCTAGAGGAATAAGGAACGCAACCAGCTACCTGAAGGAGAGGCACAGCCTATGCCAGTACCCTCAGATATATTTACCTCCTACGCTATTTGACTTTGCAGGACCATTCAACAATTCTGGAAACCACAAGTATGATACAGTACTAGTGGTTATCGATAAGGCGGTTGGATTCAGTTGGTTTATCTCTAGACATTCAAACAGTCAAGCAGTCGAGAACCTCACCCTCCTCCCGCACAATATTTTCACTCCACATAGAGTACCTGCATTCATTATCAGTGATGCTGACCCACATTTTACCTCTCGATTTTGGGCCCAAAGCATGAAGTCTTTGGGGATCGAACATATCAAGGCAGTACCTGGACATCACAAAACTAATGGCCAGGTTGAGAGAAAGATTAGGGAACTTAAGACCGCCTTGAGGAATGTTGTTAACAAGCGCCAGAACAACTAGTTACTTGCGTTTCCAGAGTTAGCAGCCTACGAAAATGCAGGACATTCTGATGTCCTGAACATGTCACCATACAAAGGAGTCTATGGACGAGATTAGCCTATTTTGTCGACTATCACAGTCAGAAACACCCGGGTGCCTGCCTCCGATGACTTCCTGAACAGACACAAGGAACTGCGTTATGAGGCCTACCAATCTGTCTAGATGGCGAGATTTAGGAGTACCAGGATGGCAGCAAGAAGAAGGACCACCTACAAACCCATTGATGTGGGCGAACGATTGTTAGTCAGGGGAGACTTGTGCGCTACAGAATCTGGTACAAGCATGAAACTTGAACCCATATGGTGAGAACCCTTCTAGGTGTTGGAATACGACACCCACACACAGAACTACACAGTTAAGATGGACGCTAGCATATATTGCCGCAAGGAAGGAGTATTTCATTGCTCTACAGTTAAGAGGTTGATAGAGAACGATAATGATAGGTTCCCTGGTAGAGCCTATGCGAAACCAGTGCGCATTCTTATTAAAGAAGTAGCGGAATGGGAAGTTGAACAAGGGTTGGATCACCGCCAGTACTATGGACGAGACTAGTTCCTAATTAAGTGGAAAGGTTATGTGGATTCTTAGAACAGCTGGGAGCCTGTCGAAGCGTGAGAAAATGCTAGGAACCCTGTCCATGGTTGGTGGACAGATAATGGTCCAGGCGACGAGTTTCCCATCATTACGGGATATATCGAGATCGGATTCACGCCAAAGAGGCCAGTTTACGTGAAGTTCGCTGATGAAGGAAAGGTGAATGATGGGTTTTGGAAATCCTATTTGGAAAGCTACTATGACGACTATGGAGTCTCGGACGATAGCGAGATTATCAAGACCTGGTTTTGATTTTTCGCGAATAGGGATATTGTTTTTTGGGTTTTTTGGTTTTGGAAACAGTTGTTTTGTTTCCGGGGTGTAACCGGTATTGGTTACCATTGCTAAGGCTGACAAAGTTAACAGAAACTAGCAGGGCTAGTAAGGGGTTAGTTTATTTTGTTATTGGTTTTAAGTATCGTTTGATACTTAGTTTGTGTTATGTTGGGTTTCATGTATCAGGCTGATACCCGATATGTTTTATGTTTTGGTTCATGTATCAGGATGATGCATATTTTGTTTGCAGTACCGTTTAGGTGCCTGAGGCATTTGTTTGATTGGAGGACATTACAAGCGGAGCTTGGTTATATCCGTTAATTGGAAATCAAATAGAAGAACATGGAAAGCTTTGGAAAAGCGAGATCATGTATTTAAAGACTGCCCCTCTGGAGCTTAGACAGGGCAGACTTCGACAGACAGGGTTTTCAATATACTTGGTTGAGCAGTTACTTCGATTAAGTTCGCAGAAACCACTGCAAATAAGTCTAGGACATAGCGAAGCTGGCGATATAGTAATCGACGGCTGTTTGACAACCTATTGAGATCTTCAGTAGCTATCACTCACTTGAAGTCCCGACAGTTTAGGATCTGAGTTAGTTATCGTTATACCATACCGAGACGCATCTCTTTGGTGCCTGATACACCCAGGGAGCTGTTACATCTACCATTACACATTAGGGTCGTCAACCATCCACAGTTCAAAAACGTGCTGAGCAAGCTAAGAAGCCTGTCAGTACGCAAGCTAACCTCCGGTAAATATTGTTTTTGTATTGCACCACTTGGACCAATCCCAGAAAGAACGTACAGATAAGTATCATCTAGGGATCTCTGCATTATCACAAGATGACAGGAAAGGGTTTACAATTCTAGAATTATTGCAAATCCGTATAGTTAGAGGTGATGTTATCCATGAAGCTGAAATACAGGAAGGCAGCCGAGCACTTGAACAACTGAATGGCAATACTGAAAGGGAGCAGCAAAGGTTACGTGCCCAGGTTCAGGAAGAGTTCCTATGCCAACAGGGTCATCAGGAGCAACAGGTCCAGGTCTCAGAAACAAGGAACCAAATCCTGGAAAAGGCACTATTGGAATTGGTTACTAAGTTGAACCAACTGGAACAGGAATGGACCAGAAGGATGAATGAGCAACAAGAAATTGCGGCTCAACAACTAAGGCAACAAGGTGAAGGTATGAAGGCATACCTAGATACCTTGGTACATCAACTGGCCGATAAACTAGTTCCAGTACCGATTCAGCCTTGTAACCTACTCCCAAGTATCACAAGAATATCAAAGGGACTCTGAAGATACTATAAGGATAGGGGGTGAGGTGTTGATGGATAGGTCTTCAATAAACAAGGTAAAAGGTATGGAAATAATAGAGTAACCGTTCAACTTGTAGTATTAAAGATGATAGTCCTGTGAGGCTTGAGAGTATGAATCCTTAAGGGATTGCAGGCTCTTTAAATACAAAAGATTGTAGCTAGGAAAACTAAACAAAAGCGCAACCATCCTGTCCAACAACATCCTAACAGAGGCATCATAACAAGATAACCATATTTCCAAAAACAGAGGGTTAAAAGCGACAGGATGGAGCAAACAAAACAAGTAATGGAATCCAAATAGGAAGGAACAAGAGATCGCTACTACTATACAAATCCAGTAGGTATAGCAGGAGGATAGCGATACCCAAATGGGTAGAATCAAGGAGGGGTAGTGATAAGTAAAACAAGGAAAGAATAACCAGTTAGGAAGTCATAACCAAGTAGGAAGGGACAACCAAATAGTAGTGCTTATCAGGTATAAACCCAAATAAGTAATAATCCACTTCAAGTCTGTAGTAATACTAGAAACATAGTAGGATTCCGTTACAAGCATGGGCCTACTGATGGTTATCCAGAACCATCAAACAGAGGGCTACCATCAATTCTACCAGTACAGGACTCAGTTCCAACAAGTAACTCAGCCTCAACACCAAGGGAGGGTACAGGAATAGGAGTCGACTGTGGACGAAATAACCTACCACCGCCACCACAACCAGGTAACCATGGTGATTCCCGTGACCCAGATGATGCTGGTGGGTCTGATAGTGACGGAGAGGATGAAAGGGGAGGAAAGGGCGGCAGGCAGGATGGCGCTATCTGTTTACCATCTATTCCCAGAAACAATGTACCAGAGAACAGGTTAATGTTAGCTTTTTTAAAACATATCATTGGACTCTCCCGAACAGCAAAGTTAATAGCCGAACAACTCTACTCCTTTGAAGAAAACGACAACTAAGATGTTCAAAATTGGTTAACATCCTGTAAGGACTATTTTGATCACAATCCTACTGAGTGGGAAAATAATGCACATCGAATTGTCTTTGCCTAGGGAAAAAATAGGGGAATGGAGTGGCACCTTGTCGGAGAAATACAGGTAGGTAATGGGTGGATTAGGTAGATATAATAGAGACCCGAACTATACCACGTGGGATAATTTTCGGCAAGCAATTACGAAGTGATACATTAGTATTGAGGAAGAACGACGCCCCCTGGAAGAAATGACCAAGGTAGCTTATAAGGGAAAAATAGACAGCTATCTTCTGATCTTGAATACCTCAACATCAAGGCCAGACTTACTGGAATCAGTAGGTGGGTCTGAGTGGAAAGCAAACTTCCTGAAGAGATTTTGCAAAGGTTATCCGACCTGATATTCTCCTCTGATAAAAAATAAACAGGACCTCTATGGGAAGTTGGCAGACAAGAGGAGGAATTTCTGGAAAGGTGAAAACTATACAAAGGAGAACCCGCGTCACGTAGATCATCCAACCGAAAACGTGATCCTACCAACAAGGGCCTTGATTCCAAACCAGGATACAACAACCAGAAACAAAGAAGCAATCTCTCACCATGAAAGACAGCAGAGGCTAACCCATTAGTAAAGAAGGCGGGAAAGCAAAATAATAATTAGCATACAGACTGGAAGAGTGCTAATGATGGAGCCTCGCAGTAGGTGGTGGATAAGCAAAAAGAGGGGAAGGAATGCACTCGCTGTGGCCTCAACAACCACACCTGGCAAAAATGTCGAAAAGACATAGTAGTTGTAACTAGTATTGGTAACTATTGTTAAGGCTGACAAGGCTAATGGAAACTAGAATGGCTAGCAAGGGGTTAGTTTGTTTTATGATTGGTTTTAAGTATCATTTGATAATTAGTTGATTTTAGGTTGGGTTTCATGTATCAGGCAGATACCCAATATATTGTATGTTTTGGTTTATGTATCAGGATGATACATATTTTGTCTGCAGTACCGTTTAGGTGCATAAGGCATTTGTTTTATTAGAGGACTTTACAAAGCGGAGCTTGTTATATCCATTGATTGGAAAACAAATCGAATGATATGGTAAGCTATGGAAAAGTGAGATCATGTATTTAAGACTGCCCCTAAGGAGCTTAGACAGGGTAGATTTCGACAGACAGAGTTTTAAATATACTAGGTTGAGGAGTTACAGGTTTTCAGTTCGCATGAAAACACAATATCTAACTTTAAGATTTAGTGAGGCTGGCGATATATTAATCGACGGCTGTTCAACAACTCATCGAGATCTTCAGGAGTAATACTTACTTGAAGTGCCGACAGTTTGGGATCTGAGTTACTATCGTTATACCTTACTGAGACGCATACCAATTGGTGCCTGATACACCAAGGTAGGCGTTACAGATTTTTAACTTCAACCAGTAGTTGAGTTAGAAGCATGCAGAGGTTAGGAAACATCAGGCTTGCAAGCAGTTGCCCAGGATAGCTGACGAGCGACATCAGACAAGGTCAGGTAAGCAGATCCTGCGACAGGAACTTACCAAAAAAGAAAGGCAGTCAGAGCACCAAAGGCGAACAATCAAAGGCATCGAATTTCACAATAGACAAAGCAGGAAGACAGTTACCACGAGACCAAGCAAAGCAACTACTAGCGAAATGTGCAGAAGAACTAGCCAAAGAGAAAGCGAGAACTCCAGGGGAGTTCCCCGGTACGCCAAAGGGATTGAAGGGAAAGCAACCAGCAGTACCTAAGGACGATCCAAGCAGCCAAGACAGCGAAGAGAGCTCTGACAGCTCTAGTGATTCTGACGACATGTCGAATCCAGGACCTAGTAATGCGCCCGTCACTAGAGAGCCAACACCAGCAACTACAGCGAAGCATAGCATCAAGGTTCCTACACCAAAGAAGTTCAGCGGTAAAGGAGAGGACCTTAAGCCTGAAGCGTTCGATCGTTGGTATCAGTCAGTCCAGTTATACCTAAGACTACATGTAGTCAACTTCAAAACAGAGGGAGCTGGAAACTCTTAGATACTGTACACAGAAGGGAGAGCTCAGGAAGCAGCTTTCCGGTGGCAGAAAACTATGGTGAAGACTTGACCAGGGAACAGCTTATCAACTGGATAAGAGAACGATTCCTGTCATCCAGGCAAAAGGATGACCTCTACAAACGATTCCACAAGATTGTCCAAGTCAAGAATTGGAAGACAGCGCATAACCACAGTGGCTACTTACCTTTGGAGGTACCAATCACGATTTCCAAGAGGCACCATTTCAGACTATGCTTTCATTCAAAGGTTCTTCCAATGTATGCATAGTAGGTTAAGGCGAGATGTCGAAATATAGTACAATTCTAGCGAAACAATCCAGACCACGATAGCCTATGCAAAAAGTGTCGATGCAATCATCCACGAGACTGGAGCCTATGGGAAGGATAAGCAGAAGGATCGACACAAGGAAGACAACTCCAAGAAGGACAACAAACCTCAAGGGAAGAAAAATTAATCCAGTAAGACTAAGACTCCAAGAGAAAATGTAGCATGCTTTACCTGTGGCGGTAAAGGATATATGGCAAAGGATTGTTCAAGCAAAAGGGACAAAGGCAAAGGAAACACACCCAAGAAGGAAACATTATCAAACCGAGTTGAAGAGGTCAGCAGCGAGAATGAAGTATACATCAAGCCCTAATAATCGAGACCAAAACATCAGTGCAGAATACACTACCTAAAGGTGACTGGAGTCATACGGCATTGAAATCAACGATCCTGATAAATGGCAAACAAGTGAGAGTCCTGTTTGATACAGGAACAATAGGAATAGACCTACTGTGTGTAACCTTTGTCACTACACATAGAATTCCATGTACCGAAATGGCAACTCGAGCAACCATTCATATGGCTATGAAAGGCTCACGATCAGAATCCCAGAAAGAATGCAAAGTCAACCTAGAGATTGGGAAGATGAAGACTACTGGCAAAAAAATGATGGTAGGGAACTAAGCCAAATACAATGCATTGATTGGAATGCCATTCCTATCGCGAAATAAAACATCAGTCAAATGTGGAAAGCTGAGGATTCACTTTCCTGACCATAAGATATGGGTCAAATGGACACCACAAAGTACCAGAATTCGAGCAGCTGTAACGAGTACTGGAGAGATAATAGAACAATACCCGAAGGTGTTCCCAAACCTGATTCCCTAAAGGTTACTACCTTTAAGGAAGATGAACTATCGCATCAGGTTAAAAGATATAGAGAACTACAAGACGATGCCGAACTACTGAGTGCCAGAAAAGCATGAGATTTAGGCTGAAGGACTTGTCAAACCAGAAACAGCGAGAAGGACTAATTGAAAGAGCTGAAGTCCTAGGGGTGGCACCGATGTTCATCCAAGGAAAGCCCAATGGTAGAATCATACCATTAGTGGATTTAACAGCTAGAAATGACAACACTCCAAAGGATGACGAACCTATTCCAAATCAAAGGAGATTACTCAATGCTCTAAGGAGAGCAAGATAGAGGAGCAAGATCGAGCTAAGCGATGCTTACTTCCAAATCAGAGTTTACCTTGACGATGTCAAATACAACAGTTTCAAAACACCATTTGGTGGATTAGTTAGCAAAGTTATGCTACAAGGGGATATGAATAAACCAGGAACATTCATGAGGATCATGTCGGATCAAGTCGCCCACTACCTTGGGGAATTTGTGAAAGTATATATTGACGATATATTCATATTCTCAGATCCTAAGTCCGACCACTTGAAACATATTAAAGCAGTCTGTGACAGGTAAGAACAAGGGGAGTTTTTTGCAAGCAGAAAGAAGTCAGACTTCTTTGCAAAGGAATTACAAGCACATGGCCCCGTTATCGATGACAAGAGGCTTAGAGCATCCCCTGATAAGATTAGGAGAATTGAGAAGTGGGACACACCGAAGAACAAGATGCAACTTCAGGAGTTTCTAGGATTGGCAAACTACATGAGCCAATTCCTACTGCACATTGCCACTATCACAGCACCCTTGACAGACCTTACTGGAAATAGGAAGTGTGTTTGGACAACAACAGATGATCATTGCATCGAGAATGTGAAGGAGATCTCAAAATAGAATCAGGTCATAAGACTAATTAATTACACCTCAGGACAAAAGATATGGCTCATTACTGACGCATGTGACTCTGGAGTTGGAGCTTGGGTATGTCCAGGGGATACACCTGAAATGGCGAGGCCTGCAGTATTGCACAGCACAAAATTCACGCACTCACAAATGAATTACGGAACTACCAATAATGAGGCACTTGCAATTATAGATACCTTAACCTCCTTTGATCATATTCTTGCAGGGTATGAATATATGATCATAACTGACCACCAACCTTTGGTGTACCTAAAGACAGCCAAGAACCACTCACGCAAGCAGCTGAGGTGGCGAACCTATTTGGGAAAATACGAGGCAAAGATATGTTATAAGCCAGAGAAGTGAAACTATTTAGCTGATGCTCTTTCCCGCTTTTATGCGCAATTTGATCCAGAACCAAACTACACTCAAGACCCTACCAACGAAGAAGATTCAAACCCTGACAACATACCTTTTACATCCTCAAATATGTCGCGCTTTGAACCACTTGCTGTTGAAGAACCACTTTCTTCGGATAACTCTGATTGCTCTATCAGGGCAGGACACGATTGGTGAGACAGGGTCAGCCTAGAAATCAGCGATGATGAGAGTAACCATGCGGCCATGCACTGGACGGCATGCTATGATCGTCAGTGTACCATCCATGAAGACGAGAAGCTCAGAGACAAGATAGGTCTACCTGAGCTATGCTCTGCCTACGAAGAAAGGAATATCATCTTGCTACCACCATGGCTGGTACTGCACCTGGATGCAGTCAGGCGACATCTGAACGAGCAACTAGGAGACATGAATTTGTAATATCAGGACCAGGAGAGTCCTTACCAACAACCAGCCTAGAAGCCTAAGCGGCCCCTCTACTCCAATGCGGTACTCAGTCAACTAAGGCTTATACCAGTCATTGAACCACCTTGCTTACCTCACCACCAGTGCACCCTTTACAAACTATACGAGGATGAGGAGGAGGAACTACCAAGCCTGGAGTGAGTAAAAGACGAACGGGATATGGCAGCAGTGGTGGCAGAGATGAGTAGCTAATGGAGAAGACAGATGGTGGAAGCCTGCAGGAACGATAACCTGGACAAACAAGCTTCTGACAGTAGCAAGACTGGGAGAGGCGGCAAGCTATCCCTGTACTGGATTGGGGACGGACTAATATACGCAAAAACTAGGGGTGGGCAAGATTGCCTATAGATACCAAAGGGACATGTAGTGAATGGGATAACGCTTAGGGAGATCCTTATTGATGTGATTTACAACAGAGGACATCACAGTGGAGATAGGAACCTAGGCTATTCAACAGAATACTTAATCTGGCCCTGAGATAAGGAAGGATTTCTGAGACTATGTTCACCATTGTGATCTATGCCAAAGGAATAAGGAACGCAACAAGCTACCTGAAGGCGAGTCACAGTCTATGCCAGTACCCTCAGAGATATTCACGTCTGACTCAAGAGACTTTGCTTTAACAGGTGCTAGCCTGTGTGAACGGTTATACAATAGAGCCTAAGCGGTAGCCTGCTATTGCTTTGGTGTCTAAGGGAGACCTGCTGAGAGGCGAAGATAACGGGAGTACAATAGAATGGTTAATAGAGTGAAGGGGAACAATAGGATTGCTGTTCATCCAAGTGTATTCACTGTCTAGGGATCTGTCTGAAGTCTCATGTCTCCTGCTAGCCAGGAGACCATTCTTAAATACATGAAATCTTTCCTGCAAGAGCTGAGGCTCTGGAAACCCGCAGCCACTATCATTACAGGTGAGTGTACAGCTACCAGAATCCTGTGGCCCTGCCGGAGTCCTGGAAAGCCTGGGGCTTTCCCACAACAGTCCCTCTATCCTACCGCCAGTATACATGACCTGTTCCTTCCCTTGGAACTCCTGGGGCACAATCCTGCCGATCCTCCAAAGCATACAGTAATGAGGGCACCGGAATCTAGAGATTCCGGTAGGGAAATCAAATACAAAAGAAATCAAATCAAATGAATGTAATCTGACAAAGGAAAGGCTAACGAGAGTGGGAATAGAGCTACCGGAACATGTACACATGTTACATTCCCCCAATCTGAACAAACCTTATCTTCTCCTAAGGCCATAGGACTCATCGCCGCTCTCGCTAGGCCATAGCATAGAATCATCATTAGTGTTGAAATAGCTATCATCTGAGCCTGCAGAATCATATTCTTCATCGTTATAGGGCTGCCAGAAATCGTTGGGTACTATGGTTCTGGGGCAAGGGATTGTAGAGACTTCCATAGGCTGCCAAGAGGTCCTGACATAGTGGGAGGTGATTTTAGGCATCGGTTCTGTGCTGTGGTTTTCTTTCCAATATTCGACTATTATTTCCATTGAGTTCTCCAGGTGCTCGATAGGTTCCCTAGAGTCTTCTGTCCTTTCATACCCTTTCCAATGTACCAGAAACTCGAATCTATTGTTCTATAGGCGATAATCGAGAATCTCCTCTGCTTCCCATTCTTCTGCATTGTTGATGAGTATAGGGGCCGGCCTATCCATCCTCCTGGATTCAAATCTATTGGGATCGTTCTCCCGGTATTCCTTGAGGCATGAGATGTAAAAGTATGGCTTCTGGCGCTCCATTCTCTTAGGCAATTCCAGCTTGTAGTTATCGCTACTAGAGTCATGCTGTAGGACCTTACAGGGTCCAAACCAGCAAGGCTCTAGCTTCTTGGATCGTCCAGGGGCGGAGGTGTAAGGGCGTCCTCTAACAAGAACTCTGGTGCCAATGTTGAATGGTCTTTGATAAGGGTACCTCTTTTTATCTGCTAGCACAGTCTGCCGGAATGTGGCATGCTTTCTGGCCATATCAACATCCACTCTGGTGGCTTCATGGGCATTCAAGATCTCGTCCACTGCTGGTACTTTGCTGGCCGATCTGAGGACAGGAGAGAAGAGCTTCCAAGGGCGTCCATAGAGTGCTTGGTGTGGAGATATTCCTATGGATTCATGGGGGGAGCCATTCATAGCTGCTGCTATCGCCCAGAGGGCTTTGGACCAGTTGTTCTGTCTTTTGTTGATGAAGTTCCTCATTATCTGTTTAAGGGTGCGAATCCGGCGCCCGACCTGGCCATTGGTTTGGTGGTGGTATTGAGTTGCCATCCAGACCTGGATTCCCATTGACTTCCTTATCTGAGAACAGAACTTGGAGGTAAAGCGGGAGTCTTGGTCCAGTACTATGCTCAGGGGATGTCCATGAACATCAAATTTCGTCTTCTGGAGCTTGCTGAATACTTTCTAGGAGGTGGCAGATTCCTGAAGTGGTATAAGATGAGTGTAGGAGGTGAAGCGATCGATAATCACCATGATAGTTGTATGGTTGTTAGATTTGTTGAAGTGGCCAGCGAAATCGATAGCAAGTGATTGGTAGGCTTCGTCAGGTGCTGGTAGGGCTAGAGATCTACCTGCCGGAAGTGTGGTTGGCTCCTTGTTGATTTGACATTGATCACAAAAGTGACAGTAGGCTATGAAGTCCTGGTGCATCTGAGGCTACCAGAATAAACAAGCGGCGTACTTGTAGGACTTGTGAGCTGAGAAATGTCCTAGGCCTTCATGAACTGTTTTAAGGATGAAATCCCGAAGGGATACTCCCCTTTCTAAGGGTCCTATAGGGATATAGATGTTAGAATGGCCGTTGGTATTATCTGCTATGAGGAGGCCATCCTGGATTGAATAGTGTAGTTTGTCAGTGGTCTCCAGGACTCGCCGGAAAAAAGACGGTCATTCTGGAGAGCTTCAATGACAGCTGGGCGGAATTTTCCCATGAGGGATGAGTGTAGGGTACCAAGGAATGTCTGAGCCTTATCAGTTTCCCTAGAATTCCAGAATGCTTCAGGATCACTATAGAGGGGTCTAGAAGCTGGCGAAGCTTGTGAAGCCAGTGGTGGGGAGCCTGGAGTTAACATATCTGCAAGTCTGAGGTATTTGTTTCCTAGTGAGGGTTGGGACATAGAGCTATCGTTTGATAGAGGGGGGCTACTGTTTATTGAGATATCTCATGCTGCGTTCACTTTGTTTATTTGCTTTCGCTTTTCAGGGTCCTTAGGGAAGTATCCTTGGCTTCCTTGCTGTTTCTATATGTAAGGCACTGGTCATCATAGCAGGCAGTCCAAGAGAGCGCTGAGTGGATTCGTTCCTGTCTAGTCTGGTGTAGGTTCAAGGTAGCTTTGTCTCCCTAAGAGTTGCCTGCCTGAATGCTGCTATCGTTGCTGCGAGCGCTATTCTTGCGCTTTTGGGAGCAAGTGACTGCATTGGCTGCTATCTCTTTGCTTGCTAGATAGTCTGGGGAGGAGTGGTATATAGATTCGCGAGTAGTGCGGGATCGAGAGTGCTGAGTTTCTTCAATGGTTTCCATTTCACTGTTGGAGTCTAGGCTATACTATGAGGAAGAAGTATAGTTCCTTTGAATATGATTGGAGTTGTGGTTCTGGAAATCTGAATATTCAGAGGTAGGGTCCTCTAGTATTATATTTGCAGGCACTGAATTGGTTTCATGGATTCTGGATAGATAGTCTGCTAGATAATTCGAAACTCCAGGCATGTATTCTATTTTAAAATCAAAGCGGCTAAGATGCATTATCCATCTCTGCTGCCGCTCACTGAGATTCTTCTATGTCATGAGCTTGGTAAGACTCTCATGATCGGTAACTTTGGTGAACTTTGTGTGGGACACCAGGTGGGCGAAGGCTTGTACAGCCTCAACTATTGCAAGTGCTTCCAGTTGGTGGGTGGGGTAGTTACTCTGAGAGGCTGACAGTTTCCTGGAATAGAATGCTAGCGGTCTGGCTGTATCTCTGGTTGGTCCTTGGCCTATCCAAGTGCCACTGCCGTTAGGAGATGCATCGGTGAATAGCCAGATTGGTTCTAGGTTGGTATAGTCAATTGGTTTAAGAATTTAATGATTTTGCGGCGCCTTTTTCACTACTTGAAAGACTGCTTCCGGCAAGTCTGTCCATATCCATTCAGCATCGCCAGTAAGCTCTGTGAGTGGTGCAGTAATGGTGGCGATGTGTGGTAGGAACTGGGAGATATAATTAACCATCCCACTAAAGCGCTGAAGTTCCTTTCTGTTCTGAGTTCTTGTCCAGTCCTCAACACATCTGATCTTCTCTGGTGCTGGGTGAATGCCTTTATCATCGATAAGGTGACCTAGGATATCAAGCTTTTGTGCAAAGAAGACACTCTTCTTTGAGTTAGTATATAGCTGTGCTTTTTGCAGTTTCTGGCAAATAGCTTTGATATGCTTGATATGGTCTTGGTGTGTATTGCTATATATCAGAATTTTGTCAATGTATACCCATACAAAGACTACTAACTCTTCTCATAGTGTATCTTCCATGACTCTCATGAAAGTTCTTGGCGCATTTGTGTCTCCTTGCAGCATTATCTTGCAGGCGAAGCCTCCAAAGGGTGTCTTGATAGTTTTATACTTCTCATCCTCAGGCTCAACCCTGGGCTGAAAGTAGGTATCACTATGGTCTATCTTGCTTTGGAATTTGGCTCTGCCCACAGTGTTGAGTATGAGCTACTGATTAGAGATTGGGGTTTCGTCCTTCTTAGTGTTCTTATTCCTAGAGCGAAGGTCCACTAATAGTCTTATCCTGCCATCAGGTTTCCCTTGAATGAACATGCTGGCGCCTCTAGGAGTCTGTGATCTGTAGAGTATCCCAACCTTGATTTGTTTCTCTATCCATGCCTTGAATTTAGGGATCAATTTTTCGGGGGTCTTGATGGTTGGCATCTTAACATAAAGGTCTGGGTGCTTGATCATGATCTGGTGGTTAAAGCGCCGCAATGATAGTAGGGTTTCAGGTATTTCTATGACAAAAACCTGGGGGAACATTATGAGGAAATCTGGTATATCCTCCTGTTTAGCCATCGCTGAGCGAGGCTGGGTGCTGTTCCCATTGCAGTTTACTCTGACTTTGTAGTCAGGGAAGTAGAGGGTATTTATCCGGCAGTCTATGACTGCTCCAAAGCGTATGAGGTCATCCATACTGAGTAGGATATCATAATCTGATACTGGAGTGACGCTCATGTGTACCTTGGGTACCTTCATGCTACCAATTTTGATATCTGTGATGCAGGAGTGATTGCCGCTTGATCTGGATCCTTTGACAGCCATTTTGAGCATTGGAGGCATCTTCTTATTAGTATAAGGGATATTGTTTGTTGTAACAAAGCGATTGCTGATTAGGATACCGCCGATGGTTCCAGTGTCTGCTAAGACCCTGGCGGGTTTTTTGTGGACTAGCATTGAGAATTCTAATGCTTGGAATGGCTTGGCCGCTTCCTTGGGGGCGCCAACAGTGGTCTTGTAGGTTATGATGGTATTCCTCCCATCCAACTCTTCTGTGTCATCGCTCTCTGCCTCATAGTGCTCTTCATCGCTATCGGGGGTGTCCTGGGTGACAGTGATATGATTGGACTTGATTTCCTTCTTTGGACAATCATTTGCCATATGTCCTGCTTCTCCACAGTAGTGACAGGCTCCTTCTCTCTGGCGTCGATCCATTTCCTGCTTGCTTGGCTTCTTATGCTTGGGAGGGGTCGATTTTCTCGCAGGAGTTTTGCCTCTTCCTGCTGGCTTGTTGGTGGTTTGTTGTAGAGAGTTCTTAGGTTTATTTGGCTTATTTCCAGAGGTGCTGGAGGAGCTGCCGCTACTCCTATAGACTCCTGTTTTGAACATTGTTGCATCATATCTCTCTGCCAGTTGGACAACTTGATTACAGGTATCGGTATCTCTTATCTGTGGTTCCACGTTTCTTCTAAGCCTGTGATCCATAGCATCCAAAAAGCGTTGTCTTTGTGCATAGTCTAATATCGAGTCTCTAGGCAGTGTTCCTCTCAAGTCTTCAGGTTCTCCAGCAATCTTGGAAATTCTCGCTGGCTTGCCTCCTGAGGACTGTTGTATCTTCTACCATTTGAGGTACAGGTTATCTGTATTGGTTGATGCTTCAATAAGCTGCTTAAAGCGATTCTTGAATTCTTGGAGGGAGGGTTGGTTGTCTTCAAACTCATCCATAAGGTTATGGTAGGCACTATGTGCTCGTTTTTCTGTATAGGGGCCATAGTAGTCTACTACATCCTCAGTGTCATCAAGTACATCCTACTTGGATAAGTACTTCTTAACCTCCCTAAACCAGTGCTTGAGTTTGTCTGGTTGTAGATCTTCGCCTTCTGCACTGAACTTAGATGGTTGTGGAAGCTTGATCTTTGGTCTCCTGGGTTGGTCTGGAGTGTCAGCCATCGTCCTAGATGCTGGCGGAGGTGCTGGAGGGTGTCTGGGAGTTTCTGGTTCTTTCCCTTTTCCTTGAGCTACTGGTGGTGGTCTAGAGGGTCCTGGGGAGTCTGGGAATCCGCCAGGTGGTGTCTCACTTCTTGAGGGTACTGCAGAGTGTGGTAGGGTTCCAAAGACTGTCTCCAAGATGCTTCTGGTTCTTGGTCTCGATACCTCAGCTGTCTCTGCTCTCTGGCTTTCCCTTTGGACAATTTGCTCTGCTGTAAGGTCCTCTTCTGAGTCTGTAACAAGGTCTCCTGGTTGTAGGAAACTTTGTCTAAGTATAGGTGTATCGTCGCCTTCTCCTTCTGGGTCTGTGTATGGGTTATTCCCAGGTCTGCTGGGAGGTCTGGATATCCTTCCAGACCTAGTGGTCTGTCTGCGTCTGTCTGTAATGATATATGTAGCACCTGAGCCGGGAGTCTCTCCCTGCCGCTCCTGATTCTAACTAGTTATCAAGAAAAGGGAAGGGTGATCAATCCTACCCACTGTTCTCAATCCTGAGAACCAGATATTACCTGCTGAGTCGAATAAAATGTAACAGGCGCTAGCCTGTGTGAACGGTTATACAATAGAGCCTAAGCGGTAGTCTGCTATCGCTTTGGTGTCTAAGGGAGACCTGCTGAGAGGCGAAGACAAGGGGGGGATACAAGAGAATAGTTTATAGAGCGAAGGGGAACAATAGGATCACCGTTCAACCAAGTGTATTCACTGTCTAGGCATCTGTCTAAAGTCTCATGTCTCCTGCTAGCCAGGAGACCTCTCTTAAATACATGAAATCTTTCCTGCAAGAACTAAGACTCTGGAAACCTGCAGCCACTATCATTACCGCTGACTGTACAGCTACCGGAATGCTGTGGCCCTGCCGGAGTCCTGGAAAGCCAGGGGCTTTCCCACAACACTGCCTCTATCCTACCGCCGGTATACATGACCTGTTCCTTCCCTAAGACTTCCTGGGGCACAATCCTGCTGATCCTCCAAAGCATACAGTAATCAGGTCGGCGGAATCTAGAGATTCTGGTAGGGAAATCAAATACAAATCAAATCAAATTAAATGAAGGTAATCTGACAAAGGAAAGGCTAACGAGAGTGGGAATAGAAGTACTGGAATATGTACACATGTTACAATTACTATATATTACTAGTAGATTATATTATATTAACTGGAATAAGCAATACAGAGCCTGGAGCTTAGACACATTAAGTAGATTTATATCTTTTCCCTCACACTGATAAACCCAAAGCTTTAACATTTCCTTTATCTGCAGTAGCTTAACATAAGCAATTCTCTCCAGATTAGCCTCATTTACTGTAACGGTTATGATCCTATGCTGTCAGTTGACTTATAACAGGTAACTACTTTTCTGTATATTGGATGAATATAACCGGGCTGTCTTTATAGGCCGGTATGGGGCGTGTTGCAAAACTCAGTTACAAAGGTAGGTGAACTATTGCAACGAGTAGTACTAGGCGAAGGTTCACTATTGTTCTTAGGCCTGTGCCTACATTGTATTGATATCCAAACTATATGGTTCCTATCGCACAACGCCAATAGAGGAGCGGAGAGGTAAACAGGTAAAGTAATTGTATAGAAAAGAACTTAGATGGTTGCGTGAAGAGTGCTAACTACAGGCCATTTCTGTTTTTTGTTTTTTTCTTTTTTTGTTTTTTTTTATATATCATATATTGGTTGTTAAGGTACAAGAACTTGCATGTAGCACTAGCTATGGCATAAACAAAACCTTAATCCTAAAAACCAAAAACAAAGGAAACTATCGTTATATAGAAACTCCAACTGGGCAGGTAACTTTCCATACACCACGTACGGTAAACTCAAGTAAGGAAAAACCAGCCAAGGAAACATACAGAAACTAAGCCTTCAAGTAAGGAAAACCCCAAGGTTCTACAAATATGGGGAGGAAAAAAGCAGGCGGGCAGGAGACCCTGTGGGGGTGGAGGCGACCAAAGGAGGCAGAGAAGAAGGTGGTGACAGCAGTATGTCAGGAGGGAAGCCAATATGCGTCTCACGTAAATAGGAGACCAGGTTGAGGAGGAGTAGTATAGAGGACCAGATAGACTCAGTCGGGACTATTCCCATAATGCCTTGGCAGTGGCGCCAGCGGACAGCGGCGGTAGCCGAGCAGGAGAGTATGGCATGCTGGAAGTCTTCATCATAGTCCCAGCATGGTGGACAGAGGGTTGGCTCCCCCTCAGAGACCTATGAGGTATGGAGGACCTGGTAGCTCGTGTAGGCATGCATCTGATAAATGTGGCCTGCCATGAACTTGCCCAGGCCAATAAAAGGATGTGGGGATAGGGACGGTTTGTAGGGGTAGTAGGGTTGGGGAGGACAGGCTTCTCCCCAGTCGTTGATAAGGGTCCGGTGGGCCCGCCTTCTAAGGTCGGTGTAGGCGGCTTGTATAGCTGGTAGCGGGGGGAGAGGAGGACAGAGGGGTGCGAGATCTGCATGTAGTATAGGGCTGAAGGACAAGGATCCCAAGAAGGGGAGGATAAGGTGGGCCATCGCATCCATCGGGAGCTGTGTGCGGACAGGCAGTGTGGGATGAGCAGTTTGCCAGTGGAGAGGATTGACATTGGGTTGGAGATATCTAGCGAGGTGGCGCCATGAGTCAGGAGCGCGGGATTTGAGAAGACAAGGAACGTGCAGGAGGAGCCGCCCTGCTGCAGGGTTGATGGTGGGGGGGGCGCACACCAGTCTGAGTGCAGCAAGCCTATGCTGGTGGGTGCATAGGAGGGCGATAGGTGGGAGGCAGCTCTGCCGGTAGAGGACCGAGAGTCTGGTCAAGCGGAAGCAGTTGGTAACCCATCTCTGAATCTGGTCCCAGAAGACATTCATATGCCATAACATACCACGGGAGGGTATGAAGATGTCAGCCCCGTAGGTAAGAATGGGGAGAAGAAGGGAGACGGCAAGGCGGTAGCACAGGTGGGGGGAAAGGCCTGCCCCTGGTGGGGAAAGCCTGCGAACAGTGGTGAAGGCACCTTGAGCGAGAGCAAGACGCTTGGACAAATGAGTGGAGGTGGAAAGAGACGGGGTGAGCCAGTAGCCAAGCCACCTGAGAGAGTTCGCAGGATTGAAGACCTGCCCATCCAAGTGTATGGGAATAATGCAAGGAGAACCCCGCTAGTTCTTAGTTCGCCAGTTGAACAGCTCCGTCTTGGGAACTGAAAAAGGAACATTGCGTGCCGCCCTGCGGCGCTTGATCATGGAAAAAACCTAACTATCGGACAAATTTTTTTTTTTTTTTTTTTTTTTTTTTTATATCATGTATTGCTTGTTAAGGTACAAGAACTCGCATGTATCGTGAGATATGCCGTAAAGAAAACCTTAAATCCAAAACGAACAAACAAAGGAAAGAACACCCCCAAAGCTCCTAGTAATGCCTTGCATAAGACACGTCACCATATACGGTTAATCAGAAAGTAAATGAAACAAACCAAGACCCGAGGGCCAACTTGTAACACAACAGGAAACACAACCACAAACACCCAGGGAGACCCAAGCCAATGAAAATATAAGCTAAAGCGGCCGATGCGGAGAGGAAGAAAGAAGAAGAGGGGCCACGGAGGAGGCAGGGGAAGAGGGAAAGACCATTGGGGAGGGGGAGTGGCGCCCAGGGGCAGGCATAAGGGGGGGGAAGGCGGTGCCCGTCTCACGGATAAAGTGACCGAGGGCAAGAAGGAGTGGGAGAGAGGACCAGAGAGGGGCCTCAGGGCTAATGTCGGTGACACCTAGGAGGTGGCGTGACCGTTCAGGGGCCGTTGAGGGACAGCGTAGGATGGCGTGGCTGAAAGTCTCATCCTCCTCCCCACAATGGGTGCAGAGGGTGGGAAGGCCAACGGAAAACCAGAAGGGGTGGGCCGCAAGGTAGCTCTGGTGTGAGCGCATCTGATGCACGCGCCCGGCAATGAACTTCCCAAGGCCCATCAAGGGGTGTGGCGAAAGGCGCCTGGGGAAACGATAATACTCAGGGGAAGGAGTGGTTCTGAGCCAGTTATCCATAAGGAGATCATGGGCCTTCCGGCACAGAACACGGTAGGCCGAGGTCATGGCTGTTGCAGGCAGCAGGGGGGGGGGGGGAAGGATACTAGATCCGTCCTAATCATGGGGGCAAAGGATTGCGAGCCCAAGAGCGGTAGTGCCAGGTGAGCCAGAGCATCAATTGGGTGGTATGTGCGTACCGAGGATGTAGGGGGGGACGTCCGCCAGCTCAGTGGCATAACATTGGCGGGTAGACGCCTACACAGGTGTCGGAATGAATCTGGTGCACGGAACTGTAGCAGCGAAGGAAAGTCAGGAGGAAGGCGGGCTGCAGCGTGACTGGTGGAGCGCGGGAAAGACACCAGCCGGAGGGCAGCCTGGCGGCGACGGTGCCTGGCCAAGGAGGCAACTGGGGGGAGGCAGGCTTCCGCAGAGAGGATCGGGGTGGTAGTGGATCAGAAACAGTTGGTGACCCAACGCTGAACAGAACGCCAAAAGACCTCCATTTGGTTCAAAAGTGAGCAGGAGGGCACCAGAAGGTCCCTAACTATCGGCCATCTAGAGGTCCTTATATAGGCACTCTTCCCTCAACCCTAACCCTGGTGACTCATATCTATGAGTCACACTCTCAGCATGACTCCTATGAGTCAACTGCGCAGTGTACCAAACCAATCAAAACTCATAAACAAAGTCATGTGCCCTAAAGTTGTCACATGTGCGAAACCCATGACTCATAATATGAGTCATGTGTTAAACTCATTATATCATATGACTGACAAATGTGGGTCATGCGCACAATCAACCAATCACAATATAAGATTGCACTAGTGTGTATCATGTGAAACCCCATGACTACTACTGAGTCATAGTACGAAATCTGACAGCCTTATGACTCATAACTATGAGTCATGTGAATCCCTGCCTTGCTTAGTCACCAATCGTGACAGTAACCTTTGCTCAATAGTCATACACTTTGGCTATGATTGGAGTAACAGTCTTACTATCAATAGTATAGGCTACTGCAAGTAATGTATTCGAAGAGGTTTTAGATCCATAGTGGGACATTTATCCTTGAAGACTTGGAATTTTGCAAAATACTGGAGTTTTTGGTTCTTCCGGTATCGGTATTTATTTCTATCCACCTGATGTTGGACCCAGCTAAGTCCTGTGATCAGCGTTGTATTTTTAATTCTTAGACTTATTATTCTTCATGTATGTTCCCCCCTTAGTTGTAATTAGTTAAGCTTTGTGAGGATCATATTCATACTTTCACTTGCATGAGGATTATGAATTTTTATTCGTTTTATCTTCTCTCTCGTCAGTCATCACTTTTCTTTCCATTGTGAAAGAGAATCCTACTATTTATCAACTATTTCTACTGACTCGATGTTGGTTATTACTTATTTGGGTTTATAACTGATAATCACTACCCTTATGTTGTCTCTTCCTACTTGATTATGACTTCCTAACTAGTTATTCCTTCCTTGTTTTGCTTATGATTACTTCCTCCTTGCTTCTACCCATTTGGGTATAGCTAGCCTCCATCTATGCCTTCTGGATTTGTATTGTATTAGCGATTGCTTGTTACTACTTGTTTGGATTCTATTACTTGTTTTATTAGCTCTATCCTGTCACTTTTCACCCTCTGTTTTCTGAATATGGTTATCTTGTTATTCTACCTATGTTAGCATATTTGTTGGATAGAATGTTTGCACTCTTGTTATGTTTTCCTAGCTACAACCTTTTGTATTTAAAAGAGCCTACAATCCCTCAAGGATTCAGACACTCAAGCCTTACAGAACTATCATCTTTAATACTACAAGTTGAACAGTTACTCTGTTAGTCCCATACCTTTCACCTTGTCTATTGAAGACCTATCCAGTGACACTTCTCCCCCTATCCTAATAGTAACTTCAGAGTCCCTCTGGGATTTTCAAGATACTTGGGAGTAGGTTACACATTGTCTCCTCTCCCTTCCACCTTTTCACTTTCTGCTTTTTTCTTTCTTCCCTTCTGTTTTCACTTTTTTTTACCTATTCTTTTATTTTTTCCAAATCAAAATTTCATACTACAATTCTCTCATAGGCATTTTCCTGGATTAAGATTCTAACAATATAAAAAAATTGGTAAGTATAAAAGACTCAGAATTTTCAGAGGCATCTGCTATATTCCAAGATGGTCAATCTAGAAACACTGGAATTACTAGAATTTGTGAACTTTCAGAGGTGGCAACTATTAGAAGTTCCACTGTACCATGCTCTTACCAAATGTTTGCAGAAAAAAATCTAGGTCCACACTTCTATTACTATCAAGACATCGCAGCATTATATTATGATACCTCAATTTCGGCGGGGACTTTGCAAACATAATATCTTCAGGATGACATGAAAGCATAGACCTTTTTCAAGACCTTTTGTCTCCGAGATTAGAGAATTGAGTAGAGTGAAGGCTATTCCAGTAACCCGAAACATATTTACTATCTTACAACAACCCTGCTTTTGACTCATTTACGTTTGTCGAGATGAGCTGTATCATACAGATTTTGCAGCATTCTGAACACTCCCGTTATTCAAAAGGCTATCAGAGAACGCTTCCTATATATCCTATCTTACATACTATATCATGTTAGTGTTCTAGATCCCAAACTGGACTGGAAGGCCTCTGTAGTTCAAGGGATGGGCAAAAAAAAAAAAAAAGAAAGAAAGAAACAAAACTTTTAGGAAATACTTGCCTGCCCGAATTGCGCACCTTCAACTCAGCTTTTTGGGCATTTCATTGCTCACACGTAAGTCAAGAGGAGTGCCAGTGATAATCCATTCACTTCTTCTACATTCCACCCCCTTCCCGCAGGCTTACAGTCGCAATGCTAAAACCAACCCCACAATCCTGCCCATCCTTCAAATTATTCCCATATTTGTATGATAGTTGAAGATATCCAGCGAGATGAAAAGCACACAGCACTTCTCCAATAGAAACTTGCAAAAGAAACAGACAAATCTCTTTTTTTTTTTTTAATCCTATTGCAAGGTCTCACACTTTTACCCCTGAGGAAGATAAACACCCTTTGTCAGATCGAAGAAAAGTGAGTTGTGATATATTACAACAATGTGGTGAGATCTACATGTCATTGATACCTCTGGTGTACTGGTACCTGTATGAAAGCACAAAGTTAATAAATGTGCAGGTATTATATTATACCTT
Organism: Tuber calosporum; assembly: GCA_003316355.1. Classification (NCBI taxonomy): domain Eukaryota; kingdom Fungi; phylum Ascomycota; class Pezizomycetes; order Pezizales; family Tuberaceae; genus Tuber; species Tuber calosporum. The sequence continues at coordinate 48,037 of QFET01003684.1, forward strand.
GGATAGTTTGTTTGTTGTAGATAGGAGGTACGACGGTATCAGTAGTATATAAGCAGACAAGTAAAAATGCCATCACAACTACCAAAAATACCAGAAATTCCTCACTCAATCTAAACTACCACCACCACCATCGAATCATCCAAAAACCACTCCGAGCAGAGTGGTGTAAACCCCACACAACACCCACCATTTTTCTTTCCTAGCGAGGGGGGGTCCACACTTTATATCATTCAAAACCCAGTATGATAATTTACGATACTCCCTCCATAAATACCTAATCGTATAATACCTCTCAGTAACCAACATATACCAAAACATCCTCATGTTTATCTAACAGTAGATACGAGATATCTTACAAAATATGTGGTCTCATTCGCCAAGTTATATATCCAGATGTTGTGATTATACTGGGACTGACTAGAACCCCCCCACACCTCTGGTGAAAATAAATAAATAGAAATGGGGGGGGGATGGGCGAGTAGTTGTTCTTATATGTGTAAATGTCCTCTCTAGACTCCTTCCTTCCTTGCCTAGACTGCCTGCTGAGACTTCGGATCTTATAATCCCAGCACTGCAAGTATACACTGGAGCTCCCGCTGGTATATATCGTACCTTGTCCAATGCGTGGACAAAAAGTGGTACAGTATATACTATCATCACCGGTAGGATACTCCATCCGACAAAAACAAAATAGGAATAGAAATTATTGACGGGTGAGTGTTTTTCCTATCCAGATGTTTCCCTCCCTCCCTCGCTCCCTCCCTCGCTCCAGGCCGGAGGGGTATTAGATAGTAAATTAGGTACTGTAAAGCATCATATCAAACAAAACCTTCCCCCAGCACGCACCACAAACGCTACAAATCCCAATACATTTCACTTCATCATCTATATACCACGAACCAACCAAAAATGTCCCACCCATCATACCATCACCCTGAGCGGTACGTACCCTATCAATCACACCCCATCACTCTACTACCTGCACTGAAACTCCTGGTGTATAATGCATACGCCGGCCGGGTAAGCGCACCGCACTAAATAATATTCCAAAACGGATACAGGGCAGATGGCTTTTACATTCATCCGTTCAGATCCCAACGATATTTATCTATTCATTTATCCGTTTATTTATTCATTTTTCCACCCATTCTCCACTTTGCTCGAGATATTCTGGGGGGATATTTCCGGCTATCCGTTCACTACATCGTAATATTCAATAGACACTGAAGAGTGGGGAAAGGAGGAGAGAGGAAAAGAAAATAAAAAAAACAAGGAAAGGTGTGAAAAGTTTAATCGTGTCCAGTTTGATGGGGGAGGGTATGGTGCGGTGAGTAATATAGTAGCGAGTACAGTGAGGCTAGTAGAGCGACTAACTCATCAGCACTAGGGAGGAAAAAAAAAAACGAAAAAACCCAACAAACACAAGATAACCCCAGCGAAGAGCGAGCAGCAAAGGAGTTTTTTAAGAGTTACAATTATTTTTTACACCCCTTCTATCCCTCCCTAATCCTTAATCATTCACAAAAGATAAATTACCCGGTTCCCCGCCCCCCTAATAACGGCGTAGTCTCCCCATCATCCTCTTTACCACCCTTCCTCCCCACCCTCTTCTCCTTATCCTTCCCATTACTCTCGTTACCACTGCCACTTTCATCGCTACAGCTGCTAGTAGTTTCGATCACAGTCTTTGGCACACCACCAACGTGCTCCACACGTTCGACAAGACTCCCGCTCCTGACGATGCGCTTCTTAACATTCCCAATGCGGGAGGCATTCTCCGTGTCGAAGCCTTCTTCGTACTCGTCCGTGGAGTTTGGCTTTTTTAGGAGGAGCGCTGGGTCAGAGGTTATGGCCCAAGGGTTGATGGATAGTACGCCGTCGTTGCCGTCGATTCGTGAATTCTCGTCGCTGAGGAGGGTAATTGTTGGGTCGGCCGTGCGGGGCTCAGGCGTTTGGGCTGCTTGCCCGGTGCTTTCACCCGCTGGTACGGGAAGGCGGGCGTGTTCGTCTTGGCTTCCTGCGGGCTTAATCTTGACAGCTTTGTACTTTGTAGACTTGGGGTTTCCCGCCAGGTTTGCGGGTCCGAGAAATTTTAGCTGAGGGAGGACGTTTTCTGGGATACCGGTCAGGGAGGTTTGTTGGCTTGAGCGACGGACAGTGGCTGGTGGGTGAGGGTGGTTAGGATCGTTATCGCCGTGTGAGATTGAGTTTGTGTCTCCTGGGTCACCGTCGGGAATTAGGAGATCCTCGGGCTGTTTATGGCTGATGGGATGGTCTACTGCCTCCAGGGCGGCGACCGAGGCGGCAATGTTGGTCGTGGAGGAGACGACCGCCTCATTCAGAGAGGGGAAATGGGTAGAAATTGAGCGGCGGGATAGTGGAGAAGGGTTGATGCGGCGGATAGCTTTGTGAACGTCGATAAAGACGTCAGACTCGTCGATGATTTCCCTGTTTCAAATTAGCGCATATCAGAGCAATTGGACCACAAGGGTAACCTACTCTCCGATCAATTCCTCGATAACATCCTCCAAAGTGACAACTCCGAGCGCGCCGTGATTCTCACCGGGAGAGTCGCTGACGAGAACCATGTGGCTCTTACCCTCCTGAAAGAAATTTACAATATCCAAGCAACTAGTCTCCTCTCTAGTCTCCGGCAACGTAGCCAGAGGGAATTCCCCCACCCGCTTCCCATCCTCCGGATCATATGTAATCAAGATCTTGACTAGCAACATGCCAACAAAATTGAAAGGTTCGCCGGGGGCATGGATGGGAATTCTGGAATAACCAGCCGAGAGTATCCCATCCATAGCCCTCTCGTCAAGAACCTTATCCGAAGACATTGTGAACACGTCCTTGATAGGCGTCATGATCGAACCGACCGGCTTATCCTTCAAGTCCAGGACCGCCGAAATAATGGTAACCTCATCCTGATTCAACCTCTCCGAAGGCCACGGACCAAGATTCTTGTGCAGCGTAACGAGCGTCTTCAATCCCGCCTTCTTATAAACCGTCCCGTGATCCTCCCCAAGAATGTAATCCAGCAACATGGCAGTCGGATACGCAACCGGGTACATGAGGTACATCAACCCGAGCACGAAGGGCGACAGGTAAGCCCCAATTCCCAATCCATACCTCACACACACGGACTGGGGAATAATCTCTCCAAAGATGACGATGAGAACGGTAGAGGACAGGACAGCAGGCCACCCCCCACCAAGAGTCCTATCCAGAACTATGGGCAGGGTCTCGTTGGTGATGACATTGCTCAGCAGGAGAGTGACAAGAACCCAGTGCTTCCCGCGCTTCAACAAACGTAGGACCTTCTGTGCCTGATCCTTCTCCACGCCTTCCCCGGATTGCTCGATGACTTGTAGGTAGATCTCGTCCTGGCCCATTAGACCTAGGGTCAGTCCGGCAAAGATACCGCCCATGAGGACGAGGAAGAGGGCTATGCTGACATTGGCCCAGAATCCACTCGATTTGGAATCGTCTTCCTCGCGCATGGATAATGGGTGAGAGTGCAGACGCGGTAAGGATGCCGTAAGGAGTAGGGCGACTCGGGTGAGACCCACCAAGGGTGATCTGGTCGGTATCGCCATTTCTGGGCGGGTGTTTTTGAAGAGAAAAGGAAAAAGGGAAAAGGGAAAGGGAAGCTGGATAGTTGTTAGTTGTTGCGGGCCGTCCTTTTACCCTCCTCGGTGGTCGGGATTCTTACATTCGATACCCTTGCTTGCGGGTCCAAATGTGGCTGTGGTGGCGGCGGATTCTTATCGCTTGTGGCTCTGAATGAGAATTCGCTCATCAGATTGTGGGAAAGATTAGCCCACCACCACCACCACCACGACCACCACCACCAACACTACCGCCACCACAGCTCTGGCATCTGAAGACCATTGGCATGGGTTTCTGGAGAAACGTGCTCTACAGTACAATACACGGCGCCCGCCGAACTACTCAATTACAAAACCGACTAATGAGGAATTTATTCTGGTGATACAACAGATATCTACCGGGCGGGTACAAGTACGAGTAGACACAGTGCGGTACCCCGCTGTAGGCTATTTTCACAAGCATGTAAACATGCAACTGCCGTACAAGCATACAGGTGCCCGGTCCCCTGGTAGGGTGTTGCATGGAAACCTCTCCCTCGTTTCCCAATCATTCCGGCCAACCACACCACTCTATAGCAATATGATAGATAGAATAAAAGATATATAAAAAAAGGAGTCGTCTACTTCCTTGGTAACTCCTTAAAAACTCTCTTCAAGATCGCCTTACTCTAAAGTACCCCACCGGAATCAGTACTGTGGCCGTCGCACACACGAAAGCATTCGGTAACACAAAAAAAACAAAATTAAAAAAAAAACATACCTTATAAAGATTGACAAGCCTCAACCGCTCATCGTCCAAATGCGCTTGATCACTCGCCTGGCCGCACGGAAGGTGCGCAGCCGGGGCTCCAAACTCTTTTTCCAAAAACCTCGCAGTGGGGATACTCCCACCCTCACGAATGTACAACGGTCTAACCCGTTCCCCGTTCCCCTCAGACCACACATCCATAACAGCCTCTTCCAATGTTCTAAAGGCGTCGTTCTCGGGATCTCCTAGCCAGGGCTCTGCTTCGTGGTCTATGGTGATGTTGAGCTTGTTGTTGCTACCGAACGAGGAGTACTCGCTACGCAGGTACGAGACCAGCTGGTCTTTCATCACAGATAGCTCCTGGTCTGGGACTATGCGGAGGGATATCGAAGCCGATGCCGCGCGCGGGATGATGGTCGCGTTTGATGGACCCGAGACGGAGACTTTGTGGATTGTCAACGATGGGAAGCGCCATTTTGACATTAGATGGTCTTTTATCTGGGCTGCAGTTAGGTGGGACCAGTCTGGTTTGTTGACGATGGCGTTGGTAATGGCGGCGTACATTTCTTCTTCGGTGGGGGTGATAGGGCGGACGGGATCCGAGAATCCTGTAGACAATATAGTTAATAAATACCTTGGTAAGCTCGCAAGATGGAATCTTACCGGGAATCAAAATCCTCCCACCTGGAGAGGTTAGTTTTGCTAATAGGTTTACTAGGTCAACCGTGGGCTCTCGGTTAAGTCTACTGCCCTCAACACCGGAATGTAGATCCGGCTTATCACTCTCTACAGCCACGGTGGCATGAATTACCCCTCTAAGGCCGTAAGTCAAGCACGGAACATCATCATCAAGCCAGTAGCTGTTGGCCAGCAGAATCCAGTCCACATCACCGATAAGTCCCTTATTTCTCCTAACAGCATCAACAAACCCTCGGCTTCCAGTCTCTTCCTCTCCCTCAATCAGGAAGGTGATGTCGGCATCTAGCTCCTGCTCCTGCACTAGCTCACCAGCGGCAAACAGCGCAGCGAGGCAAGGACCTTTGTTATCCGATACTCCGCGACCGTATAGATATCCGTTCATCCCTGTTAGTTCAAATGGTCGTGTTCGCCATCCAGCCTCGGCAGACTCGGAAGCAGATATTACGTCGTAATGGCCGTAGAAAAGGATCGTTTTCCCTTTGCTCCTGCCCTTCGTTCCGCAGCCGCCAAACCTCGCGTGAACAATCGGATTTCTGCCCTCCTCTGATGGCAAGAGCGTGGCCGTAGCACCATACCGCTTGAACAGCTGCTTGAGGTAGGTTGCTCCTCGACGGCAGTCTTCGGCGTAGCTAGGATCGCTGGAAACCGTGCGGAAGGAAACTAGTTTACTCAGAGAAGAAAGGAGCTGGTCATTCTGGGATTTCAAAGTCTGAGATTCCGATTGTTCAAGAGCAGAAGCGTCCCAGATCGCTACACAGTCGTCATTACCACCGGTGATGTAGATCAGTCTCCCATGACGCTTGGTCGCAGCGGAAGCCAATATCAGTCCAGAGTGAGACTGCCAGCGACTCATATGTTCGAAGCGTTGATTCCATTTCTATCAATGTTATCGTCAGCCCATACCGCCTATAAATGAAGTGGGATAATACTCTCGAATAGCCGCTAGCGCTCCCGCTGAAGATGCAATTACCCATAACAGACATGGTCAAGACATCGTCGCGGTGGGTCTTGAGACTGCGAATCAATTGCATGGTGTCCAAATCCCAAATGCATATTTCGCCGTCGGTCAATCCGCAGTAAAGCATTGTGTCGTTGATCGCCATACTTAGAACTCCAGGATCACCCGCGCTCAAGCTCTTGACATCTCGGATCGCGCTCGTTACCGGATCAAGGGCCCATAACTTGATCACCCCATCCCCGCCCCCAGAGAGCAGCACCTCCCCTCTGGCACCCTCAATTTCTGACCCGGATGGAAGTGTGATGAGAAGCATGCAATAAACATATCCGTAGTGAGCATACTGCACAATATTTTCCGGAGAAACCTCCAATAGCCGCGAGCTCGGCGGCACAACTTTTGACACGGGCCTGGGTGCAGTCCTTCCGCCGGGACCCTTGGAATCAAAAAATCGGTGGTTGCGGTGCTCAGGGTGGGAGGTCAAAGTAGGTCTGGGTCGCGAATCTTTCGCTTTGAGGTCATACCACTGAGCCGCAACAAGTCAATTGCTGTGCTGATCCTGCCCCTGCCAAGCAACGAGGGTGCTAGTTACCTGAATACTAGTATTCTGCGCGCCCAAGTACGCGGTTTGCAGGGCTGAGGAATAGACAACGCAGAATACATCCCCGACGTCGAAAGTAGAATAAATACTGTAAGAGTTCTCGAAGGTCTTCGCATTCCATACCTGGAAAACACGGTCAGTGCTCCGAACCTAACCCTCACCTCCGGTGAGAACACCTAACCCGATGGACCTACGTTGACAATTGCATCGCCAGCACTGGAGAACAAAACCAACCCATCGCCCGAGAGGTAAAGACATAATACACTCCCCTGATGCGCCTGTATGCTCTTGACAAGTTGGAAAGTCTCGATCGACCACACCTATCACCCATTCGACGTCAGTTTATCTCCATGCTCCGCAGCACCATGCGGGGGAGTGGGGGGGAAAAAGCAAAGAAAACCAACCAGAATCTCCCCGCTCTGACTGCCCGCATAAATCAATTCATCGGATACACAAAGTGATAAAATGCTCCTATTATGCTTGACCCGATGCAATAGCGTCGGTACCTCCTCTTCAACAACTCCTCCCCCCTCCTTCCCTTTCCTGGCTGGAGGATTAATGGGGAAACCAGAGCTGTCTATTTGTAATGATTCAAGCTTATGTTGGCTTAAGCGAGGCTTTCAAACAAGGGAACAAGGGGAAAAAAAAGGAAATAAGCAGCGAATGGGTATCACACACTTACCGAGGAAGCAAGGTAGCGGGGTGTCTGCTCGGCTCCCATTGTTCGGAGACAATGCTGGTGGGCCGCTCATTGTCAGTGGACACTGATGGTGATTCTTGTAAGGAGCTCTGTTGCTAACACTGCGTGGGCAGACGGGCGTTGTTGTTGTCAGGTGCTGTCGCTGGGTTGGGCCAATGGGGATGGTGGAAGACATCGCGAAAAGCACGTTATCGGTTGGCTCGCCGGCGAGCGGACACAAGCAGGCAATATCGATGGCTACTTGGGATGGCAATTCGGAGACAAAGATTGAGCAAAAGCAGAGGGTAATAGTGAAAAAGAATTACGGATTAGATTCAAAGCTGGAGCTGGCTGGATAGGACAGGTATAAGTACGGTAGAGTGAACGAAGGAATATACAAGAGAATATGAGGAAATTATCGGTATGTATTGCGGAAGGGAGATTAAGGGGAAATACATTCGAGCTGAGGCCCTGCCAGTAGGGCAGCGGGCAGACACAGCGCCGTAGTCAAGCCCGATAGGAGCAAATGGGTAAATGACAATTTGGGACAAAAAAGCCGACATGATATAGAGGCCATTTACTAGTAAATCATCATCACTCTGCACGGCGGTCATACTGCAACACGGTAGAAGAAACGCCCACGGTACCGTACCGGCAGAGCAGGCACTCCAGGGATCAAACAACGCTCTCTCAATCATCCATGAGACAATCAAGCAGATGCTCGAGTAACTTCCGCCCAAACCATGTACTGTAGTTGACAGAGTCTGGGATCGTCTCCAGCATCTCCACCATGTTATCGTATTTTCTATTTTTCCTCCATGCGTGTCCCGCTCGCCCCGAGATGAATTTCCCAGGGGAAAACCGAGCCGATAAGGGAAATTGGAAGTGTAAACGAGTGACGTGCTGTGGTTTAGGTAGCCCAGGAGGTTTGGCAAATCGGATCGGTCCCGGGTGGCCAGATGGAGTCGAATCGAGGTTTTGGGGGATGACTCGCAGGAAGGGTTACGGGGATGGCGGGAGGGTCGGTTGGTTGGTGCACTCGAGCACTACCTGTAATAGGAATGATACCTGATAGTACTTGTAGATTGGGCCTACACGTGATGTAAGCAAGTTTGTAGAGTGCGGGGGATAAGCGGTCGGAACCACGGGAGATGTTGAAGCCAGTAACGACAGGCAACTTAATTCGGTACTAGTACAGAACTCGAGAACCTGAACTGCCGGCACCGCAGCTTCAGCCCCAACCTGCGAGGTCCTTGTGCAAGTACGGTACGGTACCGTACTATATCCCTATCGCTAGATCCTACCTTTTCCTATTCTAGCAAAACGTCACCTGCTACAAGTACCCGAGTACCGTACAATGCAGTAGACGGTTCCGTTTGCGATTACCCGGGGAGGGGTCTCATTTCCTGCATGTGTCCCGCTGCGAGGTATATAGAGTACTCGTATGGGTACTCGTAGCTTGCCCGAATGCCGGAACCGAACCGACATTGCGGGAAGTGGTCATCCCGCATCTACCCTGCCAAGTGGGGTTCGCACTGTGGGAGAGCCTGCCTCATATCATAAATGATGGGACGGGACGAGACTCTTGACATTCACGGTGGAGAGATCTGAACCTGGAGTGCCGCGGCACTTCACGTATCATACCTGTAACCCGTTCGCCCGGAAAGGGGATCAAATGTAGAAGTGGAATCGCCCCGTGAGTGTGTATTTTGTTTAAATTTTCATTTTCATTTTCATTTTTTTCTTCGAGGACGGTTCCGACATGCCAAATTTCCACATCCTGGTGTTGAGCGTCAGTCAGAGCCTTTCCGGTTATTTTCGCTAACGGCTGTGACATGTGACCCGCTAGATGGGCCGATATGCTGATCGATTGTGGGCTAGATTTTGGTATAGTATGATACGGGAATTATCCTCCCCCGGTCTTCTCACCGCGGGGTCACTGGGTTCAGAAGGGTTCAGGAGACGGACGTTTCGCTAAATTCTAAGGTTAGCGGATACCATAAACTCTCTGTGAGCCGGATAGCCTTACAATATACGGGTAACTGTGATATGTTATCTTACGCTCTGAAGAAGAAGAGAACGTCTAGCCGGTATCCATATGTGCAATATTCGAAAAGCCTTGTAGCCAAAGGCCACAATCTGGAACTCACCGCGCCAACGTTATTGAAGGCCCCGGAAGCAATGACTTAAGCCCTATAGTCTCCGGCTCTTGGTTCATGCGCTGTACGCGTGGTAACGTAGTGCGCAAGCGCGCTGCCTCCAGCCCCACGGCTTTATCCATTCGACAGCTTGTGAGTTGTCGGATCTAGCGGTACCCTGTCACGGTGCTGGTGGGGGAAGGTGAAGGGGGTAATGTGAACTTGTCACCCATGTTCACCCCATGATTGAAACTCGCCTTCATGATTCAAGCCACAGCTGGAGTTCACGGTTTCCCAGGTTCTGTGGGACCTAAAGCGAATAGTAACGCTTTTGATATATATATAATCAGCCTGTCGCCCATGGTGTGAGCAGGGGTGACGGACTCACCCCCTCTCCTACCCATTGTTTTCGCAAACAACTGAGACATTGCGGTACTGTAATGTCTATGATGGCGTCTATGCCATCGGTACAGTAGATATGCTAGGGTACCACACAAATTGCCAAAGAAGGTTCAATAATTAATTCAATTAGGTATCACTAAAGAAGCTAGCTACCCTCGGAGAATATTAGTTCGGTACGACAGGGTACGGTAGTGTAGAGTAATCCCGCTTATGTTTCCCAAGTCGCACGCCCGGGCAGGATAATGTCATATCACATCGGACCGGATTGGAAGGGTTCTCAATGCTGCACCTTTTACCTTGAATGGTGTGAAGCGTCCGAACACTATATTATATATATCATAAATCACAGTAGCGAAAAGCATTCACCTTTTCCCAGTCTTTCAAACAAGAATGTTGTGGGTTTTGGTGGCATCCGGGAGTCTATGGGTTCCTTGGGAGGAGGTGGCACAAAAGCTTTAGGTTATGGATATTTAAACTTTTATGTCAAACCTCTAGGGAAGCTATATCTCACGGCCTTATCACTCACTCACGCGCCCTGCTATCGTCGACCGGTCCGTGATATCTTCGTGGGATCCCGCCGTGCCATGGAGGAAATATCACACCCTTACCCACCTATCCTGCCTACCTGCATCCGAAACCGGTCGCGCAAAAACACATATCCCCAGCTAGCACGACCAAAGGGCTCCTCATACCTATATACTAACCATGTAAAAAAGCGGCCTCTGACCTGGTCATGGGAATCCAGAGAGTGAATAAGTAGTTGTGGAAATGGTAGCCTAACAGTAAATATATTCCAAGGATCGACGTTAGACTTTTCACAAGCTAGTACAAAAGTTTGCTGGGATTGAATTGTTAGATAAGGATAATTTGGAGTATGTTTGCATTTACATATATAAGCCCTTCTGAGAAAGCCCGCCGTTGCAAAAAGTACCCTGCTAATTAGAGATCCACATTTATCGTCGCCATATACAGTGCTGCGCGGGATAAGATAGTCAATGCTGGTACCGCAACTCGGTAGAACTCAGGGGGGGGAATTATGATAGCCGAACACAGGAGAAGTGAGGGAGGTGAAGCAAAACGAAATAAAAAGAATAATAAAACTAGGGATGCGGGATTTGGCTGGGTAAGGCTATGGTTAACTCCAATGATTGGCAAGCTGTCTCCGAGAGTCTATGAAGGGCGTAGAGATTCTGATGGATGGGTATTATACAATCATAGTTCCCCTGCTCTAGGACCTATTAGTGTAGGAGTAAAATATGAGATTATTGAATTCCTAGGTGAGATTTAATACCTACTAAAATAGTGGATTGTTTTGTGGAATAGGGCACAAGAAGGAAGCAGAGGGAAAGGCTAATGTGAGTGGTTATGCAGGTACATGAACAAGGATACAACATGTTACAAGGTCTGACCTGGATGGATGCAAAGCTCTATTAGTACCCTTGGTATGCTATTAGGAGTTCCAATACCTAATAAAAGTAGAAGAGAACTCCTGGGAGCTGTTCTATATATTATGAGCAATTAATAGGGGGATGTTAATTAGGTTTCATAAATGGTACCCCTCTGAGCCTAGGGACTACTTTGTAAAAATAATCAACATACCCAAGTACTAATCTCTGGTGTGCTTGCAGGGAGGATTTGGTCAAGTCTGAGGACAGGGTTGCAGAAAAGAGGGGTGCTGAAATGACCTCAAATATCAGTGGCTAGAGCCTACAAGACCAAAGGTAAACCAGATTGTAATCGGTATTGGTTACTATAGTTAAGGCTGATAAGGTTGACAGAGCTAGAACATTCTACGGTTTGGCTTTGATGCACGAGACTCCATCCACCAGGTCTCAGCAAGTACCACGCGGTTGCGGTTAAACTGTCGTTTCTTCAACAGCTACGCGCAAGTGAAAGATTTGCTCGAGGTAAGTTACAGTACATGTATTGCTCGCAGGAGATGGAAGAGTAGTTTACAAATAAGGGAAAATAGAGAAATGCTAAATGTATGAGCAGGAACAGTGCCCGATCTAAACATGAATGCTGAATTGTCATACAGAAGGTAGAAATACAAAGTGATACGTGGACTGAGCGTGGCCGATATAACTACAAGAATAGCACACACCTGTCCACTGAAATGTACTAGGAAGGGATAAGGAATTCTAGGGGAAAGGAGAGAGGATGAAAAGAAAACCAGATTATCCACCAGATTGTGCGCGCTAAAGGGGGAGTGAGGGTGACCAGGAGG
>QFET01003685.1:0-26826 GCA_003316355.1 Tuber calosporum
ACTCAGACTACTCAGAATCCGATACCAGCACAACACTCTCCACTTTGGACGAATCTGAGATGGAAAGCTAACTGCTTCATGGTATTGTCTTCACTACTATGGGGCTTATAAAGGTGTAAGGTCCTGACACCAGTGATGGATAGATGTTTACTGATTAAGTTATATGTTTTGAAATTGAGTGGAATGCTCCAAAGGCGGGTTGGTCATTAAGCCCTTTAGGATATTCCTTGTTTGTTTATTTGTTTGTTTGTTTTATTTCTTTTAAGGGGAATGTAACGGAATCCTATTATGTTTCTACTATTACTACTGACTTGATGTTGGTTATTACTTATTTGGGTTGATACCTGATAAGCGCTACTATTTGGTTGTCCCTTCCTACTTGGTTATGACTTCCTAACTGGTTATTTTTTCCTTGTTTCGCTTATCACTACCCCTCCTTGCTTATACCCAGTTGGGTATCGCTATCCCCCTGCTAGACCTACTGGATTTGTATAGTAGTAGCGATCTCTTGTTCCTTCCTGTTTGGATTCCATTACTTGTTTTGTTAGCTCCATCCTGTCGCTTTTAACCCCCTGTTTTTGGAATATGGTTACCTTGGTATGCTGCCTCTGTTAGCATGTTTGTTGGACAGGATGTTTGCGCTTTTGTTTAGTTTTCCTAGCTACAATCTTTTGTATTTAAAGAGCCTGCAATCCCTTAAGGATTCGGACTCTCAAGCCTCACAGGACTATCATCTTTAATACTACAAGTTGAACGGTCACTCTATTAGTTCCATACCTTTTACCTTGTCTATTGAAGACCTATCCATCGACGCTTCTCCCCCTATCCTAATAGTATCTTCAGGGTCCCTTTGGGATTCTCGAGATACTTGGGAGTAGGTTACAAAATGAGAGTCCAGAGTCATCATAGTCGCTCTCCGAGTAGGTTTCCAGAATCCATCATCTACCATTCCTTTATCAGTAAACTCTCCATAAACTGTTGTCTTTGGCATAAATCCAATATTGATATATCTGGTAATGATAGGAAACTTATCGCCAGGACTGTTGTCTGTCCATAATTCCTGCACAGGGTTTATAGTGTTTTCCAATCCCTCCTCAGGCTCCCAGCTGTTCTCAGACTCCGCATACCCTCTCCACTTAATAAGGAACTGGTCTAATCCGCAGTGCTGGTAGTGATCCAACACTTGTTCAACTTCCTATTCTAGTACTTCTGCAACTAGAATGGGTGCTGGTTTCACATAGGCCCTGCCAGGGAGCATATTATTATTGTTATCAATGAATCTCTTAAGTGAAGAGCAAAGAAATACTCCTTCCTTCCGTCTGTAGATCCTTGTGTCTATCTTGTTTGGGTAGTTCTGTGTGTAGGAATCGTATTCCAAAACCTCAAAGGGTCCTTGCCATCTGGGTTCCAGCTTCTTGCTTATATTAGATTCTGTAGTGAAAAGGTCTCCCCAGACTAACAATTGTTCCCCCACATCAATGGGTTTGTGGGTGGACCTTCTCCTTGCTGCTATACTAGTACTCCTAAATCTCGCCATCTTGACGGATTGGTAAGCCTTGTTTCACAATTCCTGGTGTCTGTTCAGAAAGTTATTGGAGGCTGGCACCTGGGTGTTTCTGACTCTGATAGTCGACAGTATAGGGTAATCCTGTCCATATAGTGCTTTGTATGGTAACATATTCAGTTCATCAGAATGTCCAGCATTCTCGTAGGCTGCTAACTCCAGAAGCGCAATTAACCAGTTGTTCTGTCACTTGTTCACAATGTTCCTCAAGGCGTCCTTGAGTTCTCTAATCTTCCTCGTAACCTGGCCATTGGTCTTATGGTGCTGAGGCACTGCCTTGATGTATTCAATTCCAAAAGACTTTATGCTTTGAGCCCAAAATTGTAAGCTAAAATGGGAGTCAGCATCGCTGATAATCGAAGAGGATACTCCCTATGGAGTGAAGATATTGTGCTAGAGGAGGATGAGGGTTTCCCCTTGCTTGACTGTATGAATGCAGAAGAATAAACCTAGTGAATCCAACAGCCCTATCAAGAACTACCAGTATAGTATCATACTTCTTGTTTTCAGACTTGTTGAATAGTCGTGCGAAGTCGATAGCGTAGGAGGTGAATGTCTCAGGAGGTACTGGCATAGTCTGTACCTCTCCTTCAGGTGGCTTGTTGCGTTCCTTATTCCTTTAGCATAAATTGCATTGGTAAAGATAGTCTCAAAAATCCTTCCTCATCTCGGGCAAGAATATGTATTCTGTAGTATAGCATAGGTTCATATCTATGCTGTGATGTCCTCTGTTGTGAATCTCATTGATAATAATCTCCCTGAGTGTTATCCTATTCACTGCATGTCCATTAGGTATATTTAGGCAATACTGGCTACCCTAGGTCATTGCATACATCAGTCCATCGCCGATCCTATAGCGCGATAGCTTGCTACATCTTCTAGTTCTATTAGCATTGTAATATGTGTACATGATCCGGTACCTCTATTCCCACTCTCGTTAACCTTTCCTTTGTCAGATTACATTCATTTGATTTGATTTCTTTTGTATTTGATTTTCCTACCGGAATCTCTAGATTCCTGCCCCCTGATTACTGTATACTTTGGAGGATCAGTTGGATTGTGCCCCAGGAGTTCCAAGGGAAGGTACAGGTCATGTATACCAGCGGTAGGATAGAGGCAGTGTTGTGGGAAAGCCCCAGGCTTTCCAGGACTCCAGCAGGGCCACAGGATTCTGATAGCTGTACACTTACCAGTAATGATAGTGGCTGCGAGTTTCCAGAGCCTCAGCTCTTGCAGGAAAGATTTCATGTATTTAAGAGTGGTCTCCTGGCTAGCAGGAGACATCAGACTTCAGACAGATGCCTAGAGAGTGAATACACTTGGTTGAACGGCGATCCTATTGTTCCCCTTCACTCTATTAACCATTCTATTGTACTCTCCTTGTCTTTGCCTCTCAGCAGGTCTCCCTTAGATACCAAAGCGATAGCAGGCTACCGCTTAGACTCTATTGTATAACCGTTCATATAGGCTAGCGCCTGTTACAAGCATCAGAAGCTTCTTTGTACAGGTCGTCATTCATGTTAGCTTCCACCATCTGTCTTCTCCATTGGCTACTCATCTCTGCCAATACTGATGCCACATCCCTTTCATCCTGCCCTCGCTCCAGATGTGGTACTTCCTCCTGCTCTTCCTTGTAAAGGTTATGTTGGTTGTCAGGGAGGATGGGTAGCTCGATGACTGGTATAAGCCTTAGTTTGCTGAGTGCCGCATTTGAGTAGAGTGGTCGCCTAGGTTCCTTCACTGGTAGTTGGTCACAACTCTCCTAGAATTCATATTGGGGACACATATCTCCTAGGTACTTGTTCAGACGACTCCTGACTTCGCTTAGGTTCAATACTGGTCGTGGAGGTAGCAAGATGCTATTCTATTCTTCCTAGGAAGAGACTGGTTGAGGTAGTACTATCTTGTCTCTAGGTTTCTTGTCCATGTAGATAGTGCATTGCTGCTTAGTTTCTTTCATCGTCGCTGATTACTAATGTGACTCTGTCTTCCCAATTATTTCCTCATCTGCTAGATCAATGAGGGTTGTCCAATGAAAGTGGTTCTTCAACAAGAAGTGGTTCGAAGTGTAACATATTTGAGGATGTAAAAGGTAGGTTGTGAGGGTTTGAATCTGCTTCATTGGTAGGGACTTGAGTGTAGTTTGGTTGTGGATCAAATTGCTTATAAAGACAGGCAAGAGCATCAGCTAAATAGTTTCACTTCTCAGGCGTATAACAGATCTTTGCCTCTTATTTTTCCAAGTGGGTTCGCTACCTCACCTGCTTATGTGCGGAGTTTGTGGATGTCTTCAGGCACACCAATGGTTGGTAGTCGGTTATGATCATAAATTCATGCCCTACCAGAATATGATTAAAAGAGGTTACACCATTTATAATTGCAAGTGCCTCCTTGTTAGTCGTTGCATAATTCATCTGGGAGTGGGTGAATTTCCTGTGGTGCAATGCTGCAGGCCTCTCGGTTTCAGGTATATCTCCTTGTCCTACCCATGCCACTACCCCTGAGTCGATGCATTGGTAATGAGCCATATCTTTTGCCTGAGGTGTGATTTATTGGTCTTATGACCTGGTTCTGTTTGGCGATCTCCTTCACATTCTCGATGCATTAATCTTGTGGTAGTATCCAAACAAATTGCTCCTTTCAGGTAAGGTCTATCAATAGTGCTGTGATAGTCGTAATGAACAGTAGGAATCAGTTAATATAGTTTAGCAATCCTAGGAACTCTATAACTACTTCCTAGTCTTCGGTGTTTCCCACTCCACGATTCTCCTTATCTTTTGAGGCGATGCTCAGAGCCCAATTTCATAGATGAAGTAGCCCACTGGATGTAATTTATTAGCAAAGAAGTCCGACTTCTCTCTGCACGCAAAAACTCCACTTTTCCAACCTGTCACAGAGTAGTTTAGCATGTTTGAAATGGTCAGACTCTGTGTCAGAAAATAAGAGTATAACGTTCATATACCCCGAAAGGAATTCACCTAGGTAGTCAGCCTGTAGATATGACATGATCCTCATGAATGTTCCTAGTGCATTCATAACTCCTTGTAACATTATCTTACTGATGAACCCTCCAAAGGGTGTTTTGAAGCTATTGTATTTGACATCGTCAGCGTGAACCCTGGTTTGAAATAGGCATCGCTTAGGTCAATCTTGCTCTTGTATTGAGCCTATCATAATGCATTGAGTAATCCTCTTTAGTTCAGAATAGGTTTATCATCTTTTTGAGTGTTGTCATATCTCGCTGTAAGGCCCTCTGGACATCTGATCCTGCCATCAGCCTTTCCTTTGACTGACACAAATATAGCTACTGGTCCTGGCACTTCTGCTTGTTCGAATCCTCCTTCTTGCTGTGTCTGGTCCAGCCATGCTTTGAGCTGAATCTCGTACTTCTCTAGGACTGGTTATTTTGGCATTGTCTTTAGATTCTCTAGATCCTTCAATCTGATTCAGTGGTTCAACTTTCTTAAGGGTGGTAACCTTTCAGGAATCAGATCTGGGAATACCTTAGGGTATTGTTCCATTAATTCTTCTGTGTTTGTCACAGTTGCTCGATTTCTGGCACTTGTTGGTATGCAGTTGACCCATCTCTTATTGTCAGGAAAGTGAATCCTTAGCTTTCCACATTCGCCTGATGCTTTCTTTAATGATAGAAATAGCATTCCAATCAAGGCATCATATTTGGCCAAGTTCCCGACCATCATTTTGTTGCCTATAGTCTTCATCTTCCCATTCTCTATGCTGACTTTGCATTCTTTCTAGGATTTGGATCGTGACCCTTTTATAGCCATATGAATAGATGCAGGAGTAGCCATTTCGGTATATAGAATTCTATATGTAGTGGCAAAGGTTGCGCTCAATATGTCTATTCCTATTGTTCTTGTATCAAATAAGACTCTAGCATGTTTGCAGTTAATCAGGATCGTTCATTCAAATGCTGTATGACCCTTGTCACCTTTGGGAAGCATATTCTGCACTAATGCATTGGTCTCGGCTTCAAGGCCATTGACATATACTTCATCTTCGCTGCTGACCTCTTCCACTCAATTGGATTAAGTTTCCTTTTTTGATGTCTTTCCCTTACCTTTGTCGCTTTTTCTAGAACAATCCTTGGCCATATGTCCTTTACCACTGCAGGTAAAGCATGCTCCATTTTCTTTAGGAGTCTTAGTCTTACTTGAATCCTTTTTCTTCTAATGTGGCTTGTTGTCCATCTTAGAATAGTCTTCCTTGTATTGATCCTTCTGCTTATCCTTTCCATATGCTTCAGTGTCATGGAGTATTACGTTAACTCTTCCTCTATAGGCTATCATAGTCTGTATTGATTCTCTAGAAACATACCATGTTTCGACATCTTGCCTGAGTCTTGTGTGCATGCATTGGAAGACTCTCTAGATAAAGGCATATTGTGAAATAGTGTCTTCTGGTAATCGCGATCAGTACATCAACAGGTCAGTAGCCAGAGTTGTGATGCTCTGAGTCTTGCCATTCTAGACTTACTCAATATCGTCAAATCGTTTATAAAGCTTATCCTTGTGTCTGGATGATTGGAATTGTGGCCTTAACCAGTCAATAAGCTGATCCCTGGTTAAGTCTTTGCCATAGTTTTCTGCCACCTGGAAAGCTCCTTACTGAGCTCTCTCTTCTGTATACAGTATCCAATAGTTTCCTGATGGATCGGTCTTGGAGTTGACTCCATGTGGCCGTAGGTACAACCTGACTGACTGGTACCAAACATTGAATGCTTCTGGTTTAAGGTCTTCTCCTTCACCACTCAACTTCTTTGGTGTTGGAACCTTGATGCTCAGCTTCACTGTGGTTGCTGGTGATGGCTTTCTAGCCATTGGCACATTTCTAGGTACTAGATTCGACATATTGTCAAAATTGCTAGAGCAATCACAGCTCTCTTAGCTATCTGAGCTACTTAGATCGTCCTTGGGGTTACTCTGAGGTTGTTTCCCCTTCAATCCTTTTGGTGTCCATGGGAACCCGCCTGGATTACTCACTTCTTCCTAGGCTAGTTCTGACGAAGATTCCGCTAGCTCTTCCTTTACTAGATCTCCTGATAACAGTGGTCCTGCTTCGTTTATCGAGAAGCTGAATGCCTTGAATAAATCGCCTGTGTTGCTCTGACTGCCTTTCTTCTTTGTAAGCTCTAGTCGTAAGATCTGCTTACCTGACCTCATCTGAAGTCTGCCACCTATCCTGGGCGAACTGGTCCCAAGCCTAAGTGTCCTAACCTCTGCCTGCTCTTAAGTCAACACTTGTTTAAGTTAAAAAAATATAAGGCTTCCCTGAGTGTATTAGGCATCAAGAGGAATGTGTTATGGTAAGGTATAATAATAGTAACTCAGATCCTACACTGTTAGGACTTCAAGTGAGTATTACTACCAGACATCTCTATAGGTTATTTAACAGTCATCGATTACTATATCGCCAACCTTACTAAGTTATAGACTTACTTACTGTAGTTTGGTGCAAACTGAAAAGAAGTAACTGCTCAACTAAGTATATTGAAAACTCTGTCTGTCAAAGTATGCCCTGTCTAAGCTCCAGAGGGGCAGTCCTAAATATATGATCTCACTATTCCAAAGCTTTTCATATCCTTTCATTTAATTTGCAATCAACATATATAACCAAGCTTCGCTTGTAAAGGTCTCTAATAAAACATATGCTTCATGCACCTAAACAGTACTGTAGACAAAATATGTATCATCCTGATATGTAAAACAAAACATAAACATATCAGGTATCAGCCTGATACATCAAACCCAATATAAAACAAACTAAGTATCAAACGATACTTTGACACCAATCATCAAAGAGACTACATATCGAACGAGCCTTTAGAACTGATCATAAAACAAACTAACTCCTTTCTAGCTCTGCTAGTTTCTGTTAACCTTTGCAGCCTTAACAATGATAACTAATAACGGTTACAGATATCACCTACTGATTCGAAAAAAAAACCGTAATAGGTGGCAGCCTTTGTGAACGGTTTAACAATATAGCCTAAGCGGTAGCCTGCTATCACTTTGGTGTCAAAGGGAGACCTACTAAGAGGTGAAGACAAGGGGAGTAGAATAGATTAGTTTGTGGAATGAAGGGGAATAAAAAGATCGTTGTTCAACCTGTTCAAAATGTGAACTCCAGTGGCTCGATCGTTACTGCTATGTGGAAAATACTATGAAAGTACCAAGGAGTCTCTATTGCACACTAAGCGATGAGAGGTATGTATGAGAGCAGAATGTAGGAGTTCTGGTTCTTATTCCATTTAAGCGAAGTAGGTGGTAACCGCCGTTGTTATACAAAAGTGCATCCTCTACGCAAATGAGATAAATATTGGGAAAATATGGTAAGAAACCTAAGTGCGAACTGTGTTTGACCCTGATATCCTGCCAAGAAAATCCCAAATAATGCGTAATTCAAAGATGGTAGGAGGGAAATATTATGAAATAATATGATTTATATGACCAGAACAATGCATAAAAGATGCATAAAACAATCGGAAAATCCCGAATACCAGATAAGAAAACACATATGAAAACCTTCTAACATAACCTGTTCAATACCGTGAAATATAGAGAAATATATGTCATAGCGGTAGTAATATAAGTGGTGTACAGGTAAACCCAAACCCAAACCAAGTAAGAGAATATTCAATATTATTGTTACGATCCTATGCGGTAAGCTGACTTGCAACAGGTAACTACTTCTCTTTGGGTTGGATGAATATGACCAGGCCGTTATTATAGTCCAGTATGGGGCGTGGCGCTAATCTCAGCCACCAGGGTAGGAGTACTATTACAACGAGTAGTACTAGGCAGGTTTCCACTATTGCTCTTAGGCCTATGCCTACTTTATATGGATAGCCGAACCCTATGGTTCCTATCGCACAAAGCCAATAGAGGAGTGGAGAGGTAAAGAGGTAAAGTAATTGTATAGGAAAGAACTTAGATGGTTGCGTGAAGAGTCCTAGATACAGGCTCCCTAGAGTCCTTATATAGGCACTCTTCCCTCAACCCTAACCCTGGTGACTCATACCTATGAGTCACCTAACCTCGATCACTCATATTGAGTCATAGTATGAAATCCATCAGCTGACCCCTATGAGTCAACTACACAACGTTCCAAATCCAATCATAACTCGTAAAACCAGTCATGTGCCCCAAAGTGGTCACATGCATGAAACCCATGACTCATAATGTGAGTCATGTGCGAAACTCATTACATCATATGACTCACAAGTGTGAGTCGTGCGCACAATCAACCAATCACAATATAACAATGATTTGCACTATTGGGCATCATGTGAAACCCCATGACTCCTAATGAGTCATAGTGCGAAATATAACAACCTTATGCCTCATAACTATGAGTCATGCGAAATCCTACCTTGCTTAGTCACCAATCATGACATTAGCTCTCCTCTCCGATCAGCCTGAGACCCATCAGGCTCAACGTCCTATTCTCGTCAGGCTTTCTCCAAACCTGCGCAATTCCTTTTTCAACTTCCGAACCTAATGTTTGGCGTGCTGCCAACTTTTCCGGACCTCTTCCAAGGTTAGGTTTGCCGCTCTGATGGTTCACTCTCGTTCGGCGATCATCCCCTGGTAAGTCCGCATATCCTCTCTTTGGTAACGAATTGTGGCTTTGGCGTTGCCAAGTTGGTTTCGTAACCCCTCGAGTTGTGGTTCCAGACATCCCATATCTGGGCTAGTATCCGTTTCATTAGTTTCGCCCTCCTCTCTTCTCAACTGTGTCCTCTAAGTCGCCTTCCTCTTCCGTATGCGTGCATCCGTTTCATTCAGGGGGGCTGCTTCCCCCGTCCATCTTGTGTAGTACCCGGCATCGATTTTGTCCTATCGATGTACATGGCAGTTGTCCTTGAAGCAGTGGATCCAGGATGATTCCTTGTGGGGTTGTTGTTATTTGCATATCTTTGGTTATTTAGGAAACTAATTACTTCCTTCCTTATCGCGTAAATCAACGTGGCAGTGGTCATCGTAGCAGGCAGTCCATGAAAGAGCGTTATGTCCTGCCTGCTTCTGTCTTTCCTCCTGTGTTGCATATGGGGAGCTGGTTGGTGTGATTGCTCTTGGGCTATTTCCCCAACCGTCGCCTAGTGCCAAGGTTGTTTCCTCCACGGGCTCGATGTTGACTGTAACCCATTCTGAGTTTTCTTGAGTACTGCTGATGGAAACATTCAATGGCGATGCTGGCATTGTTGAAGTTCTCCACAGGGTACCGAGTTTTGTCGTGTTCTGGTGTGTAGGCGGTCCACTTGGCTCTGTATTGGAGGCGTCTTCAGTGTATACGTGAATCAATGATTTCTTCGAGTTCGTACTCGCTTTCTCCTTCTATCTCGATTGGAGGTGGTGGTGATTGCTTTTGTGAGGGAAAATGATTGCAGTGATATAGTTCGAGAAGTGAGATGTGGAAGGTGTTGTGGACCTTCATCTGTTGGTGCAAGGCCAATTTATAGGCACTTGTGCCCACCTTCGTAAGGATCTTGAATGGTCTGATTTTCTTGTAGTCCAGCTTCTTGCATGGTCTTGTCGTCCTTATATTCCTTGGCAGTAACCAGACCACGTTGCCTCACTGGAGATTCGGATGGGGTTTTCTGTGTTGATCGTAGTTTTCTTTTTGTCGTAATTGTGCACAGACCATTTCCTGACGTAGGATACTGGGCAGCTGACCCATCTCTTCCTTATCAGTCCTTTCTTTCGGTATCATGTGGCCAATTGCCTCATGCCCTGGGTGGTGACCATAATTCGCATAAAATGGTGTAGTCTTTCTTGTTTCCTGTTTTGCGTTGTTGTATGCAAATTCAGCCAGTGGTAGTAGGTCAGCCCAGTCGTCTTGTTGATAGTTAATGTAGGCTCGTAGGTATTGTTCTAGTATGCCATTTGTCCTCTCGGTTTGTCTATCGGTTTGAGGGTGGAACGCGGTACTCAACCTCCTTTCTATCCCTAACGATTTCGTCTTTTGTCTCCATAGGTCCGATGTGAACAAGGTTCCTCAATCTGTGATGATATCCTGTAGCAGTCCATGTATGCGAAATATTTCCTTCAGGAATATTTGCACAAAGTCCTTCGTATTCATATCTTTGTTGCAAAGTATAAAATGACTCATTTTCGTTACTCGGTCGATCACAACCCGTATGGTGTCATAACCGGCTGATATCGGAAGGTCGGTGATAAAGTCCATTGCTATGGATTTCCATGGTTGGTGGGGTGCTTCGTTTGGCTGCCGTAATCCGTATGGTGCATGCTGAATTGCTTTCGTTCTTTGGCAGATATCGCAGTTTTTAACATATCGTTTGATATCGTCTCGCATCCTTAGCCAGTAATATTGCCGTGCTAGGAGGGCGGTAGTTTTGTTTGTCCCTCCATGGCCTGCTGTTGGTGCATCGTGGTTGTGTCGTATTATCATTGTTCTTATCGCTTCTTCTTTGGGGACCCAGATTTTCGCTTGATACCAAAGGTATCCTTCCTTCCATTCGCATGCTCCAAGTGCCACTCCTTTCATCTCCTTGTCTCCTCTTTCTAGAGCATCGTGGATTGTCCTTATTTGTGTATCAGTTTTGCTTGCTTTGCGAATTCCAGCATCGTCTTCTGTAAACCTCACAACTTCCATTGCTTCAAAGTAGTGTTCAGTCGGTATGAGGATCCTGTGTTTCTGTCAAATCCTTTCGTCATCTTTTCCAGGGATGTCTTCCGCCCTTCTTGTTAGAGTGTCTGGTTTTCCTCCTTCTTTTCCAGGTCGATATTGTATCTTGATATCGTATTGGCTGAGTGTTTCGCTCCAGTTAATTTGTCGGTCATTGAGTTCCTTTGTCCTAGTAAAGGGTACCAGATTTTTGTGGTCGGTAAGTACCAACACTCGATGTCAACTTCCTTTTGCATATCTTCTCCATTCTTTGAGAGCTTGTACAATTGCTAACAGCTCTTTGTCGTGTATGTCGTAGTTGCATTCTGTGGGCGACATCGTTTTTGAATGGTATGCAACTGGTTGCCATCTTCTATCGTTCCCTTTTTGTGATAATATGCCTGAGCATACGTACTTTGATGCATCTGTCTCTATCATGATCTCTTTCTCCAGGTCATAATGTACCAGGAATGGAGCTGATGTCAACCGTCGCCATAACTAGTCGAATGCTTCCTGTTGTCGTTCTGTCCAGTTCCACTTGACGTACTTTTTTGTGAGTTCATATAAGGGTTTCGCTATACGACTGAACCCTTCTATGAATCATCCATAGAAGTTGCAGAATCCATACAGCATTGAATACCTGTTTTGGTTTCTGGTGGCTTCCATTCCCATATGGCCTGGGTTTTGACAGGGTCGACACTGACTCCTTCTTTGTCGATAATGAATCCTAGGTATTCCGTTCGTTCCTTATGGAACTCGCACTTGGATGGCTTAAGTTTGAGTTCCTCCTTTCTTAAGGCTTCCATAACCTTGCGGACTTGGGTTTTGTGTTGTTCCAGATTTTCTGAATATATCAGGATATCATCCAGGTAGACGATACAGCAGATGCCAAGAAATTAACCCAGGATCCGATTGACCCATCTTTGGAAAGCTGCAGGCGCATTTCTGAGACCAAATGGCATTACCGTATATTCGTATATTCCATATTTGTTGTGAACATTGTCTTCCATTCGTTTCCATCCTTGATCCTGATATTGTGGTAGGCGTTCCAAATATCCAATTTCAGGAAGATTTTGGCTCCTTGGAGTCGATCCAGTGCTCCCCCTATCAATGGCAGTGGCTATCGATCTCGTTTGGTGACTTCATTGAGGCCTCGGTAGTCCACACAGAGTCATAGTTTGCCATCTTTCTTCTTCACAAACAGGATTGGGGATCCACCATTTGCATAAGAGTCCCGAATCCATCCTCTGTTTTTGTTGACGCTGATGTATTCTCTCAGCTCTTCCAATTCTTTTTCTCCTGATAGATATAACTTTTTTGCTGGCACTGTTTCCCCTTTCTTGAGGTTGATCTCCAAGTCGACCTTGGGACCATGTAGGGGCAGCCAAGTTTCTTCTCCTTCCTTGAACATGTCCAGGTACTGGTGATATTCCCTTGGTACAATGTTTCTGGTATTCTCTTTTTCTTGTCCTTTCTTGGCCTTGATGGCTAACTCGGTGCTGATATTGATCGCTTCGATCCGACTAGGTTGGTTTGTCTTGTGATCCTATTTGAGAATTCCTGTACCTTCACCCCTTCGATAGAATTTGCCGAAAGATGTGGCCGAGATCTCATTGATCTCGATTCTTTGGCAATCTGGTTTGTCGGTACTTCCAAATCCCGCTTCGCCTCTCAAAGTGGGAGCCAGTTGCTCCACTTCTTCGCATTGTCCTATGACAATCTTTTCACAGATTAACTGTGCGATTCTATTTCCTGACTCAACCGTATAGTCGTCTTTTCCTAGGTTAACCAGTGCTACCTTGATCCCACCCGTATAATCGGCATTGATTACCCCCACGTTGACAGTAATCAAATGTTTAACTGCCAACCGGCCTCGTGGAGCAATCCACCCATAGGTGCCTTCCAGTAGTTTGATGGCTATTCCGGTACTGACAAGTTTTTGGTCTTTTGCCGGTATCATGACTCTTTCGCTCGCATACAGGTCGTGTTCTGCTGCCTTTGCTCATCCCTTGTTAGGTATTGTTGCTGTTTTGTTTAATCTTTGGATTTTGATGTTCTGGACATCCTTGGCCTGGATCTAGGAGAATTGCATGGTTAAATTCTCTTCCAGGGCTTCTGCTTCGTGGACTAGGTCCACCGCTGGCGCGCTTTCTAGGCATACCGTTATACACCTCTCGCTATCGAACGTAATCTTGTTGCTTTCCCAATCGATCTTGGGGTTGTGTCTTCTTAACCATGGCAGCCCTCTCACTGCCTGAAGGTTGGGTAGATCTGCGATTTGGAAGGTTGCCACTTCCCTATGGCTGCCGATATCCATAGGTACTTCCGCTATATGGGTAATTGCTCCCATAGCGCTTGGCTCCCCATCTGCAAGGTAGATTTCACGTATCTCTTTCGCTTTCTTTGTTCGTATGCCGTGTTTGTGGCTGAATTCCTTGTCAATAAAGTTTTCTGTAGCGCCCGAGTCAATCATGCCGTTAATGTAGACTGTCTTGTCCTTGCCATGTAAACGCATTTTGACCATAGCATGGTCTTTTTCTTGTTCCAATGTTTCCGTGTTTGTAAGTGCAATGTAGATGTTACCAATTCCCATGGTTTTGATTTTGTTGTCCCACAACCCATCTCTTACTGGGGACTTTCTTCGTTTCCCGATTCTTCAGGTATTTCTCTGATCTCCATTTCGTGTAGGTTGGTTCGTAGTTTCCAGTGATTATTGTTGGTCCTACTGTTGAACTGCCTGGTATAGTCCTTCTCCTCTCTTGCATTTCGGCAATTACTGAATCTGTGCCCAGGTCTGGCGCATCCCAAGCATAGGTTGTTGTCCCTTCTTCTTGTAAATTCTGCTCGTGAGAGGTTTAGTCGTGGGCGTCTTCTGGTAGCATCCAGGTCCATTGGGTCGCCTCGGGTTTCCATATTGTTGCCTAACTTCCAGGTTCCGTTATTATTCCTGGGCGTTTCCTGTTGTTGGATAAATGTACTATTGTTTCCTTAGAGGTGCTTGATCATGTTGATCCAGTTTTCTTTTTCCATTGCCCATGCTGCAAGGGCATCGACATTTGCCGCCACCATGTGGTCTGTTGCCCATGCGTCTTGGAGCGTTCGGTTCATTCCTTTAAGGAATTAGCGTCTTAGAGTACCATCATCCTCTTTCGCCACTGTAGCTGTGAGGCGAAAGTCATTTCACTATTCCGTGACTGGTTCTTTGCCTTGCCTCACGTGGTCAAGCTTTGTCCTAGCTGCATTTTCTGCATCCACATCCCCAAACTGGTCTTTGAGGGCTGTAGTGAAATCCTCATATGTAGTCCAGGTGTCCGGCTTGCGTCCTTCTGCAAATAAGGTTTTCCAGCTTGCTGCTGCATCCCTCAGCAAGCTCTTGACGTAGGTGATGCATTCCGTATGTCGTGTTTCTTGTGTCGCTCCAAAGTATAATTGGCATTGTACTAGGAAGGTTCATAGTTTGGTCCTTGTTCCATGGAAGGTAGGGGGTTCCTCGACCTTGATCCGGTTGTTGATTGTTTCTCACTGGTTGTTTATCAGGGTCAGGATCTCTTGGAACTGTGTAGTTGTAAATCCTGCTAGTTGAATTCCTGCTCCACCGCTGGCAGTTGCTGGTCCCGGGGCTGACATCCTTTGTAGTCCTGGGGTTTCGGGTTCCAGAGATCCTGTTGGTGAGGCAGGCTCAGGTATCACCGGACTTGCGGTTCTTTGTGACTGGCTTCTGGATAGATTGGTGCTAATTGCTTCTTTGAGTGCTGGACCAAGTGTTGAGATATCGATTACTCACTCAGTGAGGTCGATGTCGTTATCTGTAAAGTTTGCCGTTTTTGTAGTTAGGTGTGGCTTAGTGGACGCAACCAAATGTTACGATCCTATGCGGTAAGCTGACTTGCAACAGGTAACTACTTCTCTTTGGGTTGGATGAATATGACCAGGCCGGTATTATAATCCGGTATGGGCCGTGGCGCTAATATCAGCCACCAGGGTAGGAGTACAATTGCAACGAGTAGTATTAGGCGGGTTACCACTATTGCTCTTAGGCCTATGCCTACGTTGTATGGATAACCAAACCCTATTGTTCCTATCGCACAACGCCAATAGAGGAGTAGAGAGGTAAAGAGGTAAAGTAATTGTATAGGAAAGAACTTAGATGGTTGCGTGAAGAGTTCTAGATACAGGCCACCTTGAGTCGTTATATAGGTACTCTTCCCTCAACCCTAACCCTGGTGACTCATACCTATGAGTCACCTAACCTTGATGACTCATATTGAGTCATACTATGAAATCCATCAGCTGACCCCTATGAGTCAACTGCACAACGTTCCAAATCCAATCATAACTCATAAAACCAGTCATGTGCCCCAAAGTGGTCACATGCATGAAACCCATGACTCATAATGTGAGCCACGCGCGAAACTCATTACATCATATGACTCACAAGTGTGAGTCGTGATCACAATCAACCAATCATAATATAACAATGATTTGTACTATTGTGTATCATGTGAAACCCCATGACTCCTAATGAGTCATAGTGCGAAATATAACAACCTTATACCTCATAACTATGAGTCATGCGAAATCCTGCCTTGCTTAGTCACCAATCATGACAATTATCAACGATACACCCAAAGGAAATTAAATAGAAAATTTCAACACAACTAAGTGTATTCACTGTCTAGGCATCTGTCTGAAGTCTGATGTCTCCTGCTAGCCCAGAGACAACTCTTAAATACATGAAATCTTTCTTGCAAGAGCTGAGGCTCTGAAAACCCACAGCAACTATCATTATTGGTAACTGTACTGCTTCTGGAATCCTATGGTCCTGCCGGAGTCATGGAAAGACTGGAGCTTTCCCACAACACTGCCTCTCTCCTACTGCTAGTATTCATGACCTGTTCCTTCCCTTGGAACTCTTCAGATACAATCCTGCTGATCCTCCAAAGCATATAGTAATCAAAGTACCAGAATCTAGAGATTACAGTAGGGAAATCAAATACAAAAGAAATCAAATCAAATGAATGTAATATGATAAAGAAAAGGACAACAAGAGTGGTAATAGAGGTACCGGAACATCTACACATATTAGACCTTCCCAAACCTTTGGTATTATTTAGTAGATTAGATATAGGATTATTTATCTTGCTACAAAAAGCCTGGTAGAACTCTAAATTTCTTATATTATTTACTCAACAAGCAAATACCAATTAAGCATATACGCTTGATTAGCTTAACTAGTATGTCATACTTCTATCTGACAATCTGCCAAATCTCCTAGTGAAATATTTATTTAAAAGCCACAAAACTGATAAAAGTATTGACACTATATGTGCTTTTCATATCACTTTAAGTGGAATACCTGGAGGATTTATCAGCATGATTTATCCCCTTAACCTATCTATCAACTGAGGCCATAAAGGCATTTTAAATGTCAGTACCACCAAATATCTATCTTCAAATTAAAATATATATATATATATATATATACAAAAAATATCAAAAGAAGACTGATTGATTCTGTTACTAACTTTACTTCCTATATAGAAGATTTTAGAGGATATAGTTGATGAGGTACAGGTTAAGGAATAGCTAGTGTAAGTAGAAAAAGGTAGACCCTGTAGAATACTAGTGGGAAGATGGGTAATTTGCACCTCTGCAGTCAGCTGTTAGGCACAAAAGACTCCTAAGAGGATTACATGACTTTTCAGGAGAAACGGCATGAATCCAAACCTCCACAGGCAATAACCACCCTGTGGCTTCGGCATTCGGCCAGGGAGTCGACACTGGCACCCTGTGCAGTTGCTCGTTTACTAAGAAAAATGAGTAATTGGAACAGAACTTGTAATCCTGTATACATCGCCTCAATCATAGTCTAAGGGTATAAGGTCACGTGGTCCGTCTTGAGGTAACGTGTTCAACTCCCGAGTCCAGCAGGTTTTTCTTGTTAAATGAGATATTTTCTACCCATCGAGTTTGCATCTGCAAACCTTCCTGCAAGACGATAATAAAGCCCCGACCGAGGGATTATTACCCAACTTCCAAGAAGAGGACTCGCTCTTGAAATAGCAAGTTGAACGGAAGAAATCGGTCAGTTGGATAAATATGTATGAGCGATATTATCCTATGAGCCCATCGGAAGACTGAGGTCGCCAATGTATGGCGACATGAGCATTGATGACCTGATATATGGAGAAAGGTCTACAGATCGGCAGAGTCCCATTGGAGGATAGGACGCTATCATTCCGCTAATTGGGCCAGGTGACTGAAGACCAAAGGTGTGAGACTAAGGTCTCAGGGTCAAACAGGGTTCGCACTTGTGAACCATAGTAGAAAGATCTTGGAAGTTGTAAAGCCGTGGGATCAAGGTCGCAGGGTATAAATACCTGGGCAGTCCCCAGTCTTAGACAGAGCATCAAGCAACGGAGAATAGATCTTATTAATATCATAAGTTTTTACTCAAAAATCTTTACCTATAAGCCTTCCTAGACAATCTCCCTTTACGAAGAAAGATTTAAACCTAGTCCGATTCGCTTGCCCTTAGAATCAACTACCCTTAACATCAGCTATGCCTGAGAATAGTTTCCCACAAACCAGACCCATATTATGGAACATGGATTCTCTATAATCGGACCACGACTCCTGATAGATTTCTTTGGATATGGTGCCTTACGTCTAAAGTGTGTACCAAGCCTGTTGCATCATGTAACGCTCAACCCTCTAAGGCATTAGGGCTATACCAGAATAATTAAGTTTTAATTGACAGAGAATTTAATTATGCTACTCTAAGTATATTTATATTCAAGCTTTATACAAACTCTTTACTAGCTGAGACACGCCGATGAGACTTGTACTTTGTATGTACAAGTTTTTCATACTCAGGTGAGGCATAAACTATGTCTCTCCAATAGGCATCCATAATAGGTAATTCTTCCTCATCCGGATTGGGAATTGGAGAATTGGAAATCGTAGATAGAAGATCTTGAGCTGCTTGAAGTTGGGTGGTCTGCTTTCTAACATGTAAAGTTACTGGTTTAACTGTTATGATCAACTATTAATAATTGATTTAGTTCAATCCTAAGCTTAAAGAAAGAATTCCTGGTTTGGGTATAGGAGGTGAGGTAGAGGAGCCACTATGGGGACTTTGAGGATGTTTTTCCAGTTGAATTCTCTCTATTCTTGCCCGGCTACGGAGAGTAGACTTATTTACTGCAGTTGAGGGGGACTTTATTTTCAAAGGCCAGGTTTAAAAGAATGTAATATTCAAATGAGGGTGTGCATGTAGAAATTAATACAAGAAGAATTAAGGCTCATATTATAGAAGGAGGACAAGACGCTACAACTATGCTTATAGGCTTTGAGACAAATAGTCAAGAATTAACAGATCTAATGGGAAATTGAATGCTGGATCTTAATATTTACGAAGTTTATGAAATAGCCCTAATTCCTCATGAGTTGAAGTGTTACAAGATGCAACGGCCTTGGTGTACGTTTTAAGCGCAAGGCACGATACCTAGATATCTCCATCATTGGCATTCCAACTTGCTTGTTTGTGAAAGGGATGAATGACAGGGTACATAGAGCAATGATGGTTAGTAGGATAATAGAAGAGGATGTAAGTGGGGAAAGAGGAGTAAGATCAATCTTCAGAGTTGGAGTTCACGTATGATGAACTTGATGGAGAATATCTTGTCAGTTATACATAATGGACACAAACAAAACTGCTTTAATTTTTATCTTTTTTATGTCTTATGTTTCATAATTTGTATTGACATGGGTATCCTAGCCTCTTAGCTTGACTGACTTTAAAATGACTTCAAAGCACATGTTTCTTCTATTTGAGTTTTTAACGGGCTGAATGTTAATTGCATTGTTACCTGGAAACCACATTTTCGATTGGTGCAGGACAACAGGTTAGTCATGGAAATATATACCCAAGAGGGAACAACAGGCCTATTCCGCAGACCTTCGATTGGACGCCAAGCCGCGTTTTCACTGTTATTCCGGTATTGGTCAAATATTTGTTTTTTTTTTCTTGCATTCCAGCCTCTCGGGGGGGCGGCTTGGACCTTTACGGAAAAGTGTCTCACAACCACACAACGGCAGTACCGTACGAGTACTGGCACTTTGCTCTAACATCAGCAAGACGGCAACATCCACCGACACTAGTATATGTCAGTCTAAACTACATCAGGAGTCCACGAAGTTGCCTCATAGAAGTGCTTACTGTACCACGTAGTTGAACTCTTTCGATGCGCCAACGGAAAACTGTATCCCTACAAATCCCCCCAAGATGGGACGCGTAATAATCTAAGGAACAGCACCGCACCCCTCTACGCACCACTTCATTGCAATCTCCCTAACCAACAGTGGATTTTCACATTTCGCCACCTCCACCACTGATACCTCAGCCATGGCCCAGCATTCTCCCTGCTCCCAGAGAACCTAAGCCACTCGAAGAAATCTTGAGCTCTGCCAACACCTTCGAAACCTTGCAGGAGAAAAAAAAGTGAAGGGAAAAAGAAAAAAAAACGAGCAAGGAAGAACAAAAAGACATGTCTGCTATTGTGAGTCACACCGTGCCATTCAAATCTCGGCCCCTAAGAGAAGCCAAGGGTGGAGAATAGAACACGGGCGGTCAATCCTCTTTTCGCCACCATATCCTCCACACACAATAGCCCACATATCGGTAGGGAACTGTGCACACAAACTTAGCCCTTCATGCCCATGGGCCAGCGCATTCCGTACACTAGCATGTAAGTTAATCCTTGAAAAAATATCTGCATGCGGGGCTATTGGTTCCTCTTGAGGAAGACCGTGTCTAGGCTGGTACTGGTACCATATATGTGAATGTGTCCTGGCTGGAGTAAGGAATCTTCCTAAAATCCTATATATCAAATACCTAGAGGAAAAGGCTGTGGGATTCAGCCTACCGCCCCGCTAAGCTCTAGTGAGTTGGCGAGGTTAGTACTCCCCCACTCTGAAAGTGCAGTCAGAAGTTTTTTTTTTTTTTCCCTTCTTTCATGTGACGGAATTTACATCAGAGCACTTGAGAAAAATGAGGTATTTGAGTGAGTATCAACAAGCTTCTAGATTAGTCGTCCTGAATATGTGCTTTAACAGATTCCTCACTGACTACTATTTCAGCTGCGTCGACCCCCCAGCCTTCCCCGACAGAGAATCCATCCTAGTTACCACCACCTCAGGCGGTAGAGGGGAGCCTCGATGCCAACATCCAGTGAACCGTGTGGGGTCGGTATTCCCAACCCGCAAGGTTGGCAACAGTGGGGGTCAGGTACCCGGGTTGAGAGTGGGAAGGGGAGATAAGACAGGTCTGGGAAGAGAAAAAAATGATAGGCTTGAGGATAGAGCTCACAGATATAGACCCCTCATATGTGCAAGTACCATAGCTACCGATGATGGAAGATGAGTTAGATGCTGGGTGGGCCGGGATGGCAACATGGACAAAGGGCGAGTGATCAACTATGAGCATGGCTTCCAGCACTGCCAGCTACTGAATAATGGGAAAAGTTTATTAAAAACGCAATAGACAGTAGGATTTAAATGTCCATTTGAGCCTTGGTATAAGCCTGGATTGGTGATACCTAGTTGAATATAAGATTGAAGCCTTGCGCACAAAAACCCCAAAATATTTCTTGCTCACAATTTGAGTAATCTACACCAATACCACTAGTGTGCTTAGTGCTTGGGGGGGAGAGGGGGTGTTTTGAGCCCCTATGGCTGTGCGAAGGTAATACAGACTAGCCAAAAGAGTGCGATGTACTCAAACCATACGAGTATTATGAGAAACCTCATGAATGATTGCTAATATCTAATGGATTATAGAAATCACCGATGACAAATTCAATAGGAATAGCACCGCGTCCCACACAAACCTAGCAAGCAGGGAGAGAGGGTGAGGATGAAACATGGAGGATGAGCGGAAGAGCCCCGCAAGGGATTTCCGAGCTCACACAGTGCTGACTATGAATTCCCTTTATGATAGAACGAGTATAATAATAATAATACTATAGAAAAAGCGCTCGAGGCGGGGGAGTAGGGTAAGAGCGAGAATCGGGGCATAGGAATTTGGAGTTGAAGTAAACAACGCTCTATCATACTGACCTATCGCTACCTTTTTCCATCCATATCCTCAAAGCACCGATGCTCGGGGTCTGCATAGTGTATTTCTTCCTGCTGTTGCTACTCCTCCCATAGCCCCTAACACGCTACAAGGAGAACCAAGTTCAAGCTTGACATGGATGATTCATCATGACGGACTGAGTTGCGGATTGCCCAACACCTGATGGTATGACACTCTTCTTAGTAGCAGCTTAAATTTCCTACGTCCTGCGTTATTATGTTGTCCGTATGAATTCCCAGCACCCCCGAATCTCGGTGTGCGAAAAGATGCTAGTCGTAAAACAAAATGAAGGAAATGCACATTCATGAAACGTTTAGTCAATATAATATAAGGCTGTGAACGATATGCAGAGGACGTGGAGGTAGGTTGTTGAGTACGAGCTCTTTCGACGCATGTAGCAACTGACATATATTTTTTAGGTGGATGGCGCTATTCTCCCATTCTAGGTATCCCTTACTCGCTAACAACACCCTCGGCCTCGTCTCCTTGAAACACGATCTAAACCAGATGTGCTCTAGCACATCTGTTACTAATGATTGGTGCTACCAACGGAGCTTTTGTCATTCTCAATCTTGGCGAATACCTTTTGAACCCCTTCAGTTCTCACTTCTATGATACTCGTGCTCGTACCAGAAGCACACCGTACCTTCTTGTGGGGGAAAGGTTACACGGGGTGGGGTTGATTTCATCTGATGTGACCATAGGCACTTGAGGCAATCCTATGATACGGGAACCCCCAGCAGGCTCTCTCTTTGTTTTTTTTCTCCCAGACGTTGGTTGGGCTACGAGCTGTGACATATTAATATATTAGACACTCCCGTGTAAAGTAATACAGCGCCTTATTTTCCTACTGATCTACAATATACATGCCGAGAACGTCAAAAAACTCTCCACGCCCCCAACCAAGCCATTCTATGTGTATCGTAATAGTCGCGCTGCCGCACCGCGCCGGGCTCGCTGAATGCCGCTGTACCGGTACCGGAAAATCTCAAACCATATCTGCCCATTCCCTTTAGGTTCTGGTTCAGTTTGCATATACTCGAGTACCGGTATCGCACCCCAATGACACAGAACTGCCGAACCGGTTTTTTTCATTTCATTTCTTTTCTTTTTTCTCATTTCATGTTTCTGATGTGGTTGAAGTGAACCTGGACCAACTCGTTGGCTTGGTTCCTCCGGTGAAAAAGTACTTTACACTCTCCATAGTGTGACGCGCACAATGGCTAGTTGGCAGGCAGGTCGCTTCTTCATACAGGCTAGTTTTCAGCGTTACACATTGATAGCGAAACATATTGGGAGAGTCTTTGGTGCTGCCACGGGATTGATAGAGGCCCGATTCAAGGTGCTGGCATAGGATGGAGGGAGCGAAGGAGGGTGGGGAGAGCGTAGGGAGGGATACTAGTTGTTCTCTTATTCGGAAACAATCGACCAGTCTAACCTATGGACTCCACAGTAACATTTTTGATCAGCAAGACTGAACCTTAGAACCTCCTCACCCTTCCAAGAAAATTTTGTTGACAATTCTAACTTAGTATTCCTAGAGTATACTCTGGTAGGCTTTGTTAACGAGAGGGGCTGCCTCGTGCTCGTACTTGTACAATACATGGCTGCGTACCATTTGTGAAGAGCCGTGATCGCCAACACCCGGTGAGATGCTCGAATTGTAAGTTGCAAGCTGTCTCAGTTTGCCGCTGCGCCTTTGTTGAATTTTTGGCCCCATCCCTCGGTACCACCCATTTTAAGAAATAAGGCCTAAGGGCCGGGTTGTATTTCCCTTGGGAAACGCTTTCATAGTTGGCCCGAGATAACCCGAGCGGTAAATCTGAACGAAATGTCAAAGAAAGGAGGGGTGCAGGCAGCATAGTCTGATGGAGGAGGGAGGGCGGTTGAGCACTCTGCTTGGGAGAGTGTATTTTGAATGGGTAGGGTCAATGCTTGCCGCGACAACAGGCAAGAGAGCAACAACAAGAAAAATTGTGAAAAAAAGAAAAGAAGAAAAAAACTTGCTCTCGGGAAAGGTAAACACAATTTGACAAGGATGTCTCGAGTAATGATGGATGGTATCTTTGCTTTGGAATATCACCAGTGGTATCGGAGTAAAAAAAAAAAAAAAAAAAAAAATGAAATGAGAACCATATAGCAGTGGGTCGACTGAACGAATTTATTAAAGAAGGGAGGGGTGGCATAGATATATTTTCATATGCGTTGATCGCTGAGCAATGTCGCATATGATTGGGTTGAAATTTCTTTGGCCATTAGGGCTTCTATCGACATCTTCCGGCCACCGAAAGGGCCTAGATTCGAAATAATTAATGGACTGCTTGCTTGTAATTATTGCGCCATATCTACTGGACGAAGTAAGAAGGATGAGGTAGGCACCAATTGGCACCTTTAAATAAGTGGTCGCAGTGCGCAGCGTGGCCTGTTGAATCCAAGTTTTTTTCTTTCTTTCTTTCTTTCTTCCTTCCCCTCTCCCTCTCGCTCTTCTCGCCCTGTGGTACCTGATATAGAGCATCTTTGCGTGCATTGATGAAAACCCTGTGTAGCGTAATTATTATTATTTATTTATTTTTGTCTGGCGAGCTGGCAATCCCACAATCTCTTGTTGTGTCCTGCATTTTGCACTCACACACCAAGGAGAAATCGTCCGTTTTCCCTTACCTATCGATGCAGCGATAGGGCCATTTAGTGAATTTATATATGTCGCGAGATAAATGGAACATACGTCTCGCCAAGATCACTGCCAATCACTCGGATCCCTACACACTTTCTCGTATTGTAAAAAACCTGAAGCCGAGTATGTAGGATCTACCCACCATCCGCCCATCATAAACCCCACTTTCACTGTTTATCATGATCACGGGGCCCTATTTAGAGCTGGAAACTACACTATTTCTGTCGAATGGTGATCAAGAGTCGAGATTTATGGTGCTGACATGCGCTCAGGTTTACTGCTTGTC
This sequence comes from Tuber calosporum, assembly GCA_003316355.1. NCBI lineage: Eukaryota > Fungi > Ascomycota > Pezizomycetes > Pezizales > Tuberaceae > Tuber > Tuber calosporum. The sequence continues at coordinate 24,311 of QFET01003685.1, forward strand.
TCTGGTGTTTTGGGCGCACACCGTGACGCAAATTTGATACTGATATTGCCGAGCATTATCTTACACTGACTCAGACGCAAGCGGGTGTAGATAAGGCAAAGTAAGGAGTTCAACTAGCAGGAGATGCTTTGCCAATTCTGAAGCTTTCTAAACCATCTATACAAGAAACATAGGAAAAGCGAATTACTTTGTACTTCTGCCAGCAGCAGTTGGGGAGTGAATTTACAGAACTCCTCTAAGCCTCCCCTAGGGTGGTGCCTCCCCATAGCTCTCCCTCCCCCTTCTTTTCACAACACCTCTCACCCGCTATACAAAATAGAATAATAAACCGCCCTTTGAAAACCCCAATAAGAAATGAAACTCCCACCCAATCACCTATCATCCACACAGCCTAGCTGCACATCTAACGGGTGAAGATCCCTTCTCCCCGAAATATCTCCCGTATCCCAAGCATCTTCCATCACTGCTTTATGTCGTCCGGCCAAACAAGCATCCGCTTCATCTTCTAAGACAGTGCTGACGGAGGAATTCCGGGGGGCCGCTGACGAGTAACCGTACTGTGGAAGCCAGAGCAGTGACCCTGGATACAATCGTAGCGCCGGGTTCACCTGGCAGCCGGCGCATAGAGGCACATAGGGTAGAGCTTGGTGGTTTATTGGGAGGACGCTAGAAGGCGAGATCTTTGAGGGGTCGAATATGTCGGATCCTCGGTAGTAAGGCTGATATGTAGAGCCAGTCCAGTCCGGTGTCTGAAACATTTGAGGCTGTTGCGAGTTCATTGTTGGGTCGTTTCTACCTTTCTCATTGATACAGTTGCTCGCGAAGGAAATTAGGGTCGAGTCCGGCTCTTGTTTGAAGTATTGTTGATGGGCCGATGTGCGGGATTGTGGCGATTGGGTTCCGGAGGGCATGCAGACGTAATCCCCTTGGAAGCCATCTCTATCCCCAGGTGGGCTCAAATGGTGGTAAAGTGGCGATGTTGGCAGTGATACGGGCGATCGCGAGCTGGAGGAGCTGTCATGAGCCTGTATTGAAGTGTTTATAGGCGTGGTTGGGATGCGATTGCTGTTTGATCGATGTGAGCCTTCGAGAGAGGTGCTGCTGGAACGTCTTTGCTTTGTGCTGCTAACCACAGAGGCCTTTCCACGTTTTTTCTGCTCCCGATTGTATTCGCACTGCAGTCCAAAAACTAATCAGATGGAAGAGAGAAAAGTCAGATTGATACCTCTTCCTGAGATCTAAGCTCCCCGATCAGAAATTGATAGAAGGTGTTCTCACCTAAGCAATGCTCACATGGCTTTTGGCCATCGCACTTTGTACGGAGCTGATTGCATCTATCGCAGGCCCTAGAAACCCTCTGTCTGGTCCCCATACTCCTCCGGGTCATGATGCTTGGGTCGGAGTTTTGTGTGTGGTGCATTTTTTCTTTTCTTTTCTTTTTTTCCTCTTTTCGATTTTGTCTCTCTCTCTTGGTTTGTTGTGAGGCACGGTTATCGGTAAGAGCAGAAAAAAAAAGACTTCAATGTTCAACTTCAATGATCTCGGGCGATGCGAACGTTTTTCAAGTGATAGTGGAAGAGCGGTCTTCTTGAAGGCTACATCCATGTAGCTAATAACAGCAATTAATACTGTCTTGGAGAAATCGACCCCACCACCTACTGCACCTCCGCATTTTAATGCGTCATCTTGCCATACTCGTATGAATTATTGTCACCGAAGGGCTTACCACCGAAGGCAAGCAGTCATTAGGTCAGTCGGTTGGTAGCAGGCAAAGGCGAGTAAGGCATGGCCAAGATGATAGCGGAAAGCGGATGCTGCACGGTTGTAGGGCTTCAAATAAATTTCTGCTTAGAGTTGATTCAATTGGCCAAGGGCCCAAAAAGGGGAAGACTCATAGAGACAAAGGGTTCAAAATGAAGAAAAAAAACAGCTACAGTCTCTGGATGGCCAACCCCTGCTAGTGGTGGCGCGCATTTGGTGTGATGGGAATTTTATTTTTCTGGTGCAAGCAAAGGTGCTTACATGTGAGAGGCTCATTACCTACTGCTGCATGCGCAAGTATTCACTCTAGGTATCCCACAGACACTGAGCTGCCAAATGATACCCTGGGAGGCTTCTGCACGCACCATGAATTTTCACCTCCATAGGTCGTCTTGCCTTCCTGAATGGTGGCCATCTTCGGGAAAATGTTTTATGTCTTTGCTGTCCTTTGGGGACTCCACTGAATTAAAGAACCCTCCTCCCCTTCCTTAAATCGTTCGAAAACTTACTTCAGTATCCAGCTCACACCTGCTTCAGCAGTTACATTCCATCTGTTGATAGTTGCCGTATGCAACAGCACCTTAAAAAAGTTAAGCTCTATGTATTCCTTGCAGAGGATCTATTTGGTTTACGGATGGGTGTAACCAAGCGAATGCTGAAAACCTCCATAATCGGGCAAGGTCGGGGTGTTGCGGCATGTCGGAAGGCCAAACAGTCTGTATGGGTGTAGTAGACTATGGAAACCCCTCCCCCCC
>QFET01003686.1:0-18674 GCA_003316355.1 Tuber calosporum
AGGATGTTTGTGCTTTTGTTTAGTTTTCCTAGCTACAATCTTTTGTATTTAAAGAGCCTACAATCGCTTAAGGATTCGGACTCACAAGCCTCACAGGACTATCATCTTTAATACTACAAGTTGAACTGTCACTCTATTAGTTCTATACTTTTTACCTTGTCTATTGAAGACCTATCCATCGACGCTTCTCCCCCTATCCTAATAGTATCTTCAGGGTCCCTCTGGGATTCTCGAGATACTTGGGAGTAGGTTACAAATAACCAGTTAGGAAGTCATAACCAAGTAGCAAGGAACAACCAAATTGTAGCGCTTATCAGGTATAAACCCAAATAAGTAATAACCAACATCAAGTCAGTAGTAATAGTAGAAACATAATAGGATTCCGTTACAAACTTAGTATTGAGTTCCATTAGTACCTTTTAAAGGATTTGGTCTCATGTTTCTGAGACTTGGGCCTGTTGCTCCTGTTGAGCCTGTTGGCGTCGGAACTCATCGTGAACCTGGACTCATAACTTTGGCTGCTTAGTTTCAGTATTGCCACTCAATAGTTTCAATGCATGGCGACCTTCCAGAATGTCAGCAATATTGATAACTTCACCTCTGCCCATACGGCTCTACAATATTTCAAGTATTGTAAAACCCTGCCTGGCCTCCTGTGATAGTACTGAGATTGCTATATGATGCTCATCGGCACTGTCTTTCAAGGATTGGTCCAGTTGTCATAATGCATAAACAACATTTTGCTGGAAGTTATCTTGCATATTCACAGGCTTCTTAGTTCGCTTGCCACGTTTCCGTGTTCTTGATGGTGGACGACTCAAATGTGTAATGGGAGAGCTGGTATGCCTACAGGGAAGAATTAATAATGCCGTAGGGGTAGATTCTATGTCATCCTCTTCGATCATCCAGTCATGTCCCAAGCACTAGGAATGGGTGTGTGATCACAAGTCATTGCCATAGCTGCTCACCTAGACCTCAAGATATCTTCCTAAGGATGGTATCGCGAACCACGATAGTTCAACAATTTCAAATAGCGGTATTTCCTCTAGGTCAGCAGTAAGTATCTCGACCAAAGAGGGTAGGGTTGATTATTGTTTCCGTTTAGTAAAAGCAGTTATCTGTCGTATATCTTTACGATAGACATATTCTGTATATTTTCGCTGTATGCAAGCAAGTTGTCAGATTGCTACTACTTGTAGGTCACGTACGTCCTCTTCGCAGCAGATAGGAAATGCATTATCAAAGTAGAGAGGTCGGCAGTGCCCACAATGTTGGCATTGATGAAAACTTTGCGTGTCAAACTACTCTCTAAACATGAGAGAATATCGAGTTGGGTTAGTCACAGGAGATTGACAATATAGTCTTATGGGGTAGCCAATTCAGAACTGTTGGGTTGACTAGGCCGTGCTCGTATCGAGAAATTTGGAAAACTGTCAGGAACGCTCTGTAAAAAGTATAATAAAAGATAAAGGTTCCTGAAGGCTTAATAACTAAATTTGAATTTATTATTAAGGTCTCTTCTCCATTGCTTGATGATCCCTTAACTACCGGGGACTGTTAACTATTTATACACTTTTCCCAGTACTTAGGTTAGGCATATAAAGGAAGTATCCTTGGAAACTTCAAACATGGTCTAAAGTGTGCGAACACTGTTTGACCCTGAAGATGTATCACCTCACTACTGCAAATGATCCCCCAGACTATCTATATCTCTGAGGGTGTCAAGCACTCCACCAGTAGATAGTCTTCGATCTCTTTGCCAAATGAACTATGTTCATGTTAATGCCGCCCATTTGCGAACATCATATGGAATCCAAGGTGTTTAGTCTAGAAGGCCGTCTTTGCTGCATATATGCACTCATGTGCAGATGCATTAGGATTATCAAGAAAGCAGAACACGTAATAGATCTACTTGGATAAATTACTCTATCATATTTCACCGAGGCTGAGTAGTTCTGGATATGATCCTACATCTTGCGAGTGTGGGTTGTAGTCAATATAGTCACCTCTTTGCACTATATACCATCAGATCTTTAGACTTGAAAGTCTAGTACCATTTCCCATATGTATAACAGCTAAATCTTAACTGTTTGGCCTTGCAGCGAGAATTAACAATTCTCCAAGAGATATGGACAAACAATTGCATCCAGATGCTATCACCAACTGTTTTAAACGAATCTATAATTCTCTCTGCTAAATGGAATCTCTTGCAATCTGCACTTGCGGATATATCGCTTAGAGCAACATATCTACTGAACCTGACACTCGGCCCAAACCAGTCTTTCCTCGACCATCAGTCAATGAACTGGACCAATATCTTGAATCTAATAGTTATATAGTGTAACGATTGGTAACTAAGCAAGGTAGGATTTCACATGACTCATAGTTATGAGTCATAAGGCTGTCAGATTTCGCACTATGACTCAGTAGTAGTCCTGGGGTCTCACATGATGTACACTAGTGCAATTATTGTTATATTGTGATTGGTTGATCATGTGCATGACCCACACTTGTGAATCATAAGATGTAATGATTTTCGCACATAACTCATATTATGAGTCATGGGTTTTGCACATCTGACCACTTTAGGACACATGACTTGTTTTATGAGTTTTTATTGGTTGAGTACGCTGCTCAGTTGACTCATAGGAGTCAACTGATGGATTTCATAGTATGACTCAATATGAGTCATACCGAGAGTGTAACTTATCGATATGAGTAACCAGGGTTAGGGTTGAGGGAAGAGTGCCTAAATAAGGACCTCTAGGCGGCCTGTAGTTAGGACATCCTCCGTCTCCTCCAAACACCCAGCGATTGAAATCTCAACACCATGAGTTTCATCACCAACTATTCTCCTCCCTTCCCCCTCCCCCTTTGATGGCTATTCTGACTAGGGGTGTTGAGGGCCCCTCCTCCTCTCGTCCCCCTTGCTAGGGGATACCCTCACCTAGGGGTTCTTGTTGGTTTCATTTCACGATGTCTCCTCTCCCTGTCATGTCCCGCTTTTGCTAGGTCTCGCTTAGCATTTGCACGGTCGGCAACAGCTCTCATCACGCTTACAGTCGACGCAGTCGCTACCGGATGCCTTGCCTATATGGCCTCAGCTGGTTAGTGGCTTTAGCGAGGAAGACCCTTAGTTACTAGCGCTACGGTCTCTATCTCGGTCTGCGGTGCTCATTCTTCGATTCAGGAAAGCGGTGACCATGGTCTGCCTAGTCGGCTGTTTCTGGTGATTGCCTCACCCTCCCTCCCCTCTCCAGTCTGTTGGATCGGCTGGCACCCCTCTGCTCCCTCTCACTATATGGTGCCCAGCATCACACACCTGCTCCCGCGGCTTTTACCAGAGTCGCAAGCCCTCTCGGTTACGCTCTGTTATGGTATTTCACTGTCTCTTTGGCTGTTGCAAATGCTAGTTGGGTTCGAAGTAATGGCTGGCACTATCATTGCATCTGGTTATAGGTGGCTCCAGGTCCTGTATCTCTTTGAGTGTTGGAATTAGTTTTCGTTTGTGGTTATATTTGGTTTTGTTTTTTGCTGCAGTCTATGTCAAGGGTTTTCCTTATACTTTCCTGCTTACCCACTTCTTACTTTCACCTTGTTGTTTCAGCTAGGCGTTTGTTTGTTTGCGGGTAGGTATCTGCGGTTAGGCCCATACCAGAGGGTCATAGATCTACGGGTTTTGATCCCTGGGGCGGGGAGGTAAGGTTTTTTGATGCCATATCTAGCGATGCATGCAAGCTTTGTACCTTAAACAAAGAATATACTATGAAATAAAAAAAATAAAAAAAATAAAAAAAATAAAAAATTTTTTAAAACTGGCCTGTAGTTAGGACTCTTCAAGTAACCATCTAAATTCTTTCCTATACAATTACTTTACCTCTTTACCTCTCCGCTTCTCTATTGATGTTGTGCGATAGGAACTATAGGGTTCGGCTATCAATACAACATAGGCATAGGCCTAAAAACGATAGTGGATCTTTGCCTAGTACTACTCGTTGCAATAGTACTCCTACCTTGGTGGCTAAGATTAGCACCACACCCCATACCGGACTATAAGGACAACCCAGTTATATTCATCCAACCTACAGAGAAGTAGTTACCTGTTCCAAGTCAGCTGACAGCATAGGATCGTAACACATAGCCATGTACTGAACTGCCTGTGTTTGAAACAAGTGCCAAGCCCACCTGGATGAAAAAAATGCAAGATATTTTCCGGCAGGATCTCTCGATATTCCTTTACCTGTGCCCCGCTACAATACCCACAACCTTTCTCACTTCATGATCCTAAGTGCAGAGCACAATACAGATAGGCTATTCCTCCGCCCCTCTACAATGATAAAGGCTAAGTTACCCACACTTTTATGGAGTAATTGATTAGACAAAAGAGAGAGAAATACAGCTAGTCGACCAAGGATGCGATCTTCCTACCCCTGAAATACCTGCCGATTTCGAACATTGCTGCCTTAATCATCCCTCCTCACAGCTTGACCTTCACATTTTTCAGCTTACCAACTACATGAAAGAAAAGTAGTACCTCAGTATTCGAAATGCTACCTAAAATGACCCTCTCCTTGAGGTGTTTAGTAAAGCTATCGAACACTGTGAGTTGCTCTTATATGATAGGGTTCTCGTCAGAAAGGGGAAGGATGACAGTAGGGACTGTCCTTATATCCCCTATGAATCAAGCTATGAAGATGCTAACATCGGAAGTGAAATTGTGCGCATTACCTATGAACTAATGGGACACATAGGTTGGCAGAAATGATGTGAATATGCCTCAAGACACTTCTACTGGCTCCCCATGAGGAACAATTTCAAAGAATATATTAGCAAATAGCACCTATGACAGGTCATCAAGCTACATACTTCTATCCCTTAAGGCTAAGTCACCCCTCTCACTGTCCCTAAGCAGTCATTCTTGTCGCTAGCCATTGACTTTGAAGGACTTTTCTCTAGCAATTTCAAGCTTGAACTCATGATAGTTGTCTTGAATCAATTCAGTGGCTATACCTACCTCATAACAGTCTCCTGGAACTTTACAGCTATCGAAAAAGCTCAAACCCTCATTGAGCCAGTATTCCCCATTCATAGTTTCCCTACCTCGGTTATCTCAGACAGAGATCCCGAGTTTACCTTACGCTTTTAGACATAGCTAATAGCCAATCTCAACGTTGATCTCAATATAGCTTGAGCTTACTATCACTAGACTAATAGATCGACTGAGTGCAGAATCAGAACTGTTCGCCAATGCATTAGGAATTATGTTAACCTTAAAGGAAACAAGTTGGTTAACCACCTGCATCATGTCCAGACTGCAATCAATTCTGCATCTAGCAATAGCACAGAACTCTCATTATTCGAAATCACCTTTCGCAAACTACCACACCTCCTCCCCGGCCTTCAAGCTCTCCTCACAGCAGTACCAACAGCAGATGAGATTGCTTCCCAGATCATGAAGAACCAGCAACTCACCAGAGATGGACTCAAAAAGATAAGAGCATGCCAAACCACCTTCAGCGAAAACAGAACAAAGGATGGAACCCCAATTATCGCTAACAAAACTGATGTTATGCTCAAGTCAGCATCCTTTGTCCATGAGGTTGGACGAAATCACAAGCTAGTTAGTCCTTGGTTAGGACCCTTCTCAGTTAGCGAAAGACCTAACTGATGCAACAACTACAAACTCATACTCCCCCCAGTAATAGCAGGAATTCACCTATACATCCATCGCAGCCATCCTCACATTTACCTCAGACCCAACCACTGTGCCTTCCCAAGAACACCTGAACCCTTATTCAAAGAGCATGTCACCATCGATGCTAGTGGACAAAAAGAATAACAATTTGAAAAGATACTTAAAGGTAGAATCTATCGCAGAAAGAGACAGTTCTTGATATATTGGAAAGGCTATGATGAAATCAAGCAACATGGGAACTCCTCTACAACCTTGCAGGTGCCAGCCCCCTTATCAGATCCTACTATTCCATATCTACAATGAATCTATACCTTTCAGACTCCCTTAGTCCCCTGACGAGACTTTCTCTCCCAGGACACTCCCGAAACCTGACTTTTCCCCCATCTCACCTGAGCTTGACCCTGACCAATTTTGGAAACCTCTCTAAGACTTAGACAACTCAGAATCCAATACCAGTATATCACTCCCCACCTTAAATGAATCTGTGATAGAAGGCTAACTGCTTAAGGGTATTATCTTCGCTACTACTGGGCTAATAAAGGTAGAAGGTCCTAACACATATGATGTATACATGTTTACTGATTAAGTTATTTATTTGAAATTGAGTGGAATGCTCGAAAGATGTGTTTGTCATTAAGCCCTTTAGGATATTCGTTATTGTTTTAGTTGTTTTATTTCTTCTTAAAGGGCATGTAACAGAATTCTACTATATTTCTACTATTACTACTAACTTGATGTTGGTTATTACTTATTTAAGTTTGTACCTGATATGCGCTACTATTTGGTTGTCCTTTCCTACTTGCTTATAACTTCCTAACTGGTTATTCTTTCCTTGTTTCGCTTATCATTTCTCCCTCCTTGCTTCTACCCATTTGGGTATCGCTCTCCTCGTGTTTTGCCCACTGGATTTGTTTAGTATTAGCCATTGCTTGTCACTACTTGTTCAGATCTCATTACTTATTTTGTTAGATCTATCCTATTGCTTTTAACCCTCTGTTTCCAGAATATGGTTACCTTGATATGCTACCCCTGTTAGCATGTTTATTGGATAGAATATTTGCCCTTTTGTTAAGTTTTCCTAGCTACAATCTCTTGTATTTAACAAGCCTGCATTCCCTTAAGTATTCAGACTTTCAAGCCTCTGAGGACTATCATCTTTAATACTACAACTTGAATGGTCACTCTATTAGTTCCGTCCCTTTTACATTTTCTATGAAGATCTATCCATCGATACTTCTCCCCCTTTCATAATATATTATCTTCAGACTCTCTTTGGGACTCTTGAGATACTTGGGAGTAGGTTACTGGTAAGAGGGTTTTTTGAGCTGCGGGGAGGATAGCATGGACTGTAGTTTAAGGTTTCTTTCTGTCATAGCTTCAGCTCTATATAACTTCTGTACCTTAAACAGTAATCCAATGAGATAAAAATAAAAATAAATACTCTATACTTAAGGGATTATCAAGCAATGCAGAAGAGACCTCAACAATATATTCATTTAAAAAGTCTACCAGCTATAGTGAACCTTTCTTGTTTATATTCTTTTGGAAGTAAACTTTACTGATGGTTCTCTGCTACGTCCAACAAGACCTCAACCTAGGAAATTCAATAGTACTAAATTGGCTACCCCGTAATAATATTGTACTAAACCAGGGCTCCCGATATATAATAGTGGAAATAACAATTATAAGTGGTAAAACAAGACAAGAACTGCTAAATTGTTTCACAGACTACAATTGGCTCACTAATAGTAGAGCTCCTGCAATATGACTAATATGTAGAGTCCCAGGTTATTATCTATTGATAGCTCCTGATACCAATTGCAAAGCCTATTTCATGAAAGTTGTAAGTTATATTAACTTAAATACTATCTTCCTTACAGACAATTTGATAATTTTGAACCAGTTTTGCTTAGTGACTTGGTGGTGAGTATTCTTCCAATCTGCATCAATAGTTTATTATTTACAAATAATATGCTTCTGACAGTTTTTAAGGAACAGATGTACCCTGCGCTCACTGGTAGTAGCTGAAGTCTGTTTCCCCAACTGTGCAAGTTTCAGAACAGAGTTGGCATATCAAGAAACTATTCAAAGCTGTACAATGGTTTTGATATTATCTAAGTAGTCCAGATATTGGCAAACTGTTATCTCTTGATTATCAGAGAGCTTTGGATTAGCCACTGGTCTCTATTGTGTAGATTGACGGCCCTTGCAATGTGTGTGGAAGCATGATACCAGATTTCTGAATATTTGTACACCTGCTGCTATATTTGGTATGAGTTCTTCAGAGTCATAAAGTTATATAAGAGTAGTCTGATTTCCTACTTCAATAATACTACAACATTGACTGGAGAGGACCACCTGCCACAAGTGTGTTAGTTTAGAGTGCAGCAAAGCTCAAATGAGCTTAGTGAGAGGAAAAATATGTTTCATAGTTATGGCATCAAAGATTGTGGGGTTTAAAGTAACCTCGCTTGTAATTAATAACTCTTAAAGTATGCGAGCAAAGATGACAATATGAGTTTTAGAGAAAGTTTGTGTTTTATGGATATGGCTATAGCTCCTGTATCTACTATGATATGTATTATAGGCTGTGAGTGAGAAGCAGACCCAAGACACAAACATTGTAACGGAATCCTATTATGTTTCTACTATTACTACTGACTTGATGTTGGTTATTACTTATTTGGGTTTATACCTGATAAGCGCTACCATTTGGTTGTCCCTTACTACTTGGTTATGACTTCCTAACTGGTTATTCTTTCCTTGTTTCGCTTACCACTACCCCTCCGTGCTTCTACCCATTGGGGTATCGCTATCCTCCTGCTATACCTACTGGATTTGTATAGTAGTAGCGATCTCTTGTTCTTTCCTGTTAGGATTCCATTACTTGTTTGGTTAGCTCCATCCTGTCGCTTTTAACCCTCTGTTTTCGGAATATTGTTACCTTGGTATGCTGCCTCTGTTAGCATGTTGTTGAACAGGATGTTTGCGCTTTTGTTTAGTTTTCCTAGCTACAATCTTTTATATTTAAAGAGCCTACAATCCCTTAAGGATTGGGACTCTCAAACCTCACAGGACTATCATCTTTAATACTACAAGTTGAACAGTCACTCTGTTATTTCCATACCTTTTACCTTGTCTATTGAAGACCTATCCATCGACGCTTCTCCCCCTATCCTAATAGTATCTTCAGGGTCCCTTTGGGATTCTCGAGATACTTGGGAGTAGGTTACAAACATGTTCCAGGAGCAGTGGTACGATCAATTCGGAGGCCTGGAACTACATCACAATATATTTAGCTGAAGCCACCCAAGATCCACAATCAATGTAAGGAAATCCATCACTCCTATCCCCACGAGTTCAAGCTAGAAGTACTCTCCTATTGGCTGTATCACAAGACACCAAGTGGGCCAATTAACTTTAAGTCCCCAACACAAAAGCAGGTTGCTAAGCGGTTTCTCGTTCCAGAATCAACTATCCGCACATGAAAGTCTGAATTAACTATAGATAGTATTATAAATGGAATGAAATACAAAAGAGGGGAGACAGTGAAGAAGGAAGAGTAGGAGAGGGCCGGTGGTCAGAAATAGAGAAACTAGTATATGCTGAATACCAGGAGAGAGTGAGCGAAAGGCTGTAAGAAGAGGTTGGCTCCGGAAGCTTGCAATGAAGTCTTTCATTGGAGCATATTCGGAGCAGGATGGTAGCAGTTTTGTCTTAAGTAATGAATGATTTTCAGGATTTTTAGCACAGCACAATATTTCGGTGCCTCTGACTACAAACAAATCACCAATGTTCCCACTGACTATGTTAGTGTTTGTGTGAAATTGGCCCAGCTCAACCGACAAAATTAACAGGTCAGACCTAGGTTGAATAAACTGTGCGTGGTGGGTCGATATTTGCTTTCCTCAATTTGCAACATATACGAAACGCCACCGCCATTCGAGTTTCTTAGTGACCAAACCTTCACACACAAGGGCAGCATTAGTGTTCAGGTCAAAGCCACTCACAGTGGTCAGGGCAAACGAGAAGCTACGATTATGTTCTGCATTTTGACAGATGGAGCAATACAAGTACGACCTTTAATAATTTGAAAAGGTTTTGACAAGCTGAGGGCCTGTTTGGCAATGGTGTGACCGTTCTGTTCGTTGAGCTTTCCACATACAAAAATTGTTTTCCTTCTGTTTTGAAATGGTGACTTTGTATGGGGAATGGTGGAAGCGTTGCCAAACAGGACCCGAGTTGGCCCTGTGATCATCAAAGGAGAGCAACAGAATTCAGTTGCTATGATCCTAGTGTGGCTGTCATTTTCAACCCTAATGCATATACAAACAAAACTGTACTTGTGGATTAGATTACCAATATGCGGGTTCCCAAACTGCCCCCAGGACCAAGGCTTCTCGCAATGGAGGTTGCTAAATTCCATAAAACAAGCTTGTTTTATCCACCTTACATGCTCATAGTATTATCCCATCTTAGGCACATGGGTACCAGGTACTGGGAACCAGCACTGAATTCATACAAAAATTAGGCTAAGATACCACTCATACCTCTCCCGGCCCCCATGTTGGGACCGCACGTCACCTGCAGCACCTACAGGCAAAAAGTGTCCCCTCACTAAAATACCGATATTTGGCACCCCTCTTGTAACAAGGTTTACGTCATCGCCGTCTGTCCAACCGGATGCTATACGGACGGCATAGGAAGAGGGAGACTCGGACGACCCAATGCATATGGAATCAGGTGTATAGACTCTGTGTCCGCAGAGGTACGGCACATTCCGTACAGCCTTCGCTGGAATGGGCCTAAAGTAACGGAACGCTCGGCGCAAAAATGAGAATATGATGAGTGGGCTCCAGGAAACACCTTAGAACCTACTCAGACCCTGAAAACATGCCTATGATGGTCTACTGGCCTATCAGAACAGGTTGATAAGGAGAGGCAATGTAATACGATACGGTATTGGACTGATCGTAAGTCTTAATTTATTCTGAAAGCCATCTGCCAGACACTGGGAAAGCTGGTAGTATCCAGATAGGTCACCAACCAAGTTGGCCACTTGGAGTTCTAAGAAACTACTGGTAAATTCCATAATAGACTACCTAAGTTTAAGCGGCAGAACGAGGAACGATACATCGGGCTGATAAATGGTTTACACTATCAGGGAATAAAGAAGCTCTGACATGTCGATAAGCTACTGCGGTTAACAATATACTCAGGATCAAATGGTTCTTGCACTTAGGATTGACTGAAGGAAACAGTTGGAAGTGTATTAAAATATAGAGGTTAATAGTAGTTCGCGAACACTTAGAGGCGGGATATAAATATCGCAGTGCCTCCCAAGCTTTAGCCATCATTAAGCAACAGAGAAGATATCTTATTAATATTATAAGTTTTACTCAAAATCTTTACCTACAAGCCTTCCTAGACAATATCTGTGTACGAAGAAAGATTTAAGCCTTGTCAGATTCGCTTGCTCTCAGAATCAACTGCCCTTAACATCCCATTACTAATTCCTACTGGATGCCCTAGCGTGTAACAAACTCTCAACATTGCTGTCAACAAGCCTCTCTATGATCGACTATGTACACTTACAGAGCAAGCCTTGGACAAGTATGAGGTACAGCAAAGTGAGGACTTAAGAGAGATGATTGGGGCAAGTGCTGTGGAGGATCGGCGAGTATTGGTTCAAAGATGCATAGCGGCGGCATGGAAAACATTTTATATAGAAAGGCGAGATGTGGTAGTGAATTCCTATCGGAGAGTAGGACTTTCACTTCCTATTAATGGCTCCTGTGATGAGAAGTTGTTGGTAAAGGGAATCACATCGGTGGAATCTCATGTGGGAGACTGGCGTCTGTCGCAATTAGACAAAGGAGATCTTCAATCTACTTCAGAGGCAGTGGGCAGAATCAGGGATTCAAATAAGGCATAATGGGGTTCATGTAATTGTACTGTAAAAGTGTAATGGAAATGACAAACCTCTCCATTTGATAAGTCTCTAGTCCCTTGGCGATTGCACTACTGCATTGTACTCTAAACCAACATACTAGTGGCAGGCGGTTCTCCACAGTTAATGCTGTGTATGGTTCCACCCTCTGGCTACGCAATACGAAGGTAGGTGTAGGAGCCATATTGACAGATTCAGTGGTTATGCCAGTAGCAAGTAGTGTAGTATAAGTTTTGTTTATAAATGTAAAGTTTTTTATGAAAATATTATTTTATTTAATTAGAGGTTCATATTGAACTGTCAAAATACGTCGAATGACAGCTAAGGTAAAGCAAGTAGTGATGTTGAGCCACAAATGTGATATTGAGCTATCAGGCACTCAGTATGAGTGCCCCCGCAAGTGAGCCAGCAAACTTTCGTGAGTTGCAGCCCTATCTGCAACCTTTGCACCAGTATTAGCCGCTCTCTTACTTTACTCAACATAGTGACTGATAGATCATCCTCCACAATTTCAGGATCTCGTATCATTATTTGTTAGCTTTCAGAAGTATAACCTCACTGGAGTTCCAGTCCTAGATGTCGTCCCAAAGTGCGTGTACCACTACACATTCAAAGGATTCCAGGGCCTTCCTCCAGAAGAACCTCATCAAAGGGTAGCTCATACCATCCAGTCTGGTGGCAGTGTTCCTTGGGCTATATTTGAGTACTTTGTGGAGTTTCAACAAGAGAGGTTTTCTATAGGGACACTAACGTCCCAGTCCTGCCCGCATCCATAATTCCTGGCCCCCAACCAGGCATTTATTTATTTAATAACCATATCCGGTAGCTAGAGAGAGACCGAACATAACCACAAAAGCTACCCAAAAGCAGCCCTGTGTATATTGAGTAATGTTTAGGCAGATATTGTTAGTAATATGACGCATGTTAATAACATTGAAGACATTTGGGGGAATAGTAAGAGCAGAGAGTGGGATTCAGTCCCCAATCGAATACCCTTGGTGTTGTAGTATATGGCTTCAATTAACTTATTAAAGATTGGGAAGAAGATATACCAATATAATTGGATGCCGTATATCGTTAGACGGAATGGGGGCGGATTAAAATCAGCGTGTTTTCGTTCGTTCAGGGATCCAAGGTATTGTTGCAGCGGAAAATAAATTGACTGACTTGATTGTCCAATGAACAGGAACCTCAGCGCAATATATATACTCCTCAGTCAAATCATATATCAAGCGAAGTATCTATCTCCATGCGCATACCCATATCCCCAATAATGGGCAGGGAGCCGTCGTTAAACTGCCATTTCTGACCCATCCTACCGCTATATACTTCACCCCAGGTAACCCAAGAGAGGGAGATGAGAAAGATATAGCCTCATTCAAGGCTTATTATCGTGGCACTCCTTTCCCTCTTGTATTGTTATAAAAGTGAAGGCTATCCCAATGGACCTGATCGGGCTGGGGATGGATGATATCATGATAGTGTTCTATTATTTATTTTTGATTTGGGTGTTTGAAGTTTCCATTGTTTATTGGGTTTCTGGGCCATACCTCAGGGAGCTTGCCGGGGTTTTGCTGTGTTTGACAAATGAAAAAATTCCAGCTGACCAACTATTATTTTCTATGCCTCCTCTTGCTTCACAACCATGACCTTCCGCCTTACAAAGTCATTCGCTCCCTTCATGCTGATCTCGAAATCAAAAGTTCCGAGTGACTTAAGCTTGTCCCCCTCTATGCCCTTACTCGCAAACTTAATATTTTCAGGGCTAACCACGATTCGTGATCCCTCTTTCCCCCTGGCTGCAGCAATGGTCCTTACAGCGGTTGCGATGTCGGTGGGTGTAACTGAACCGTGAATAGCAGGCTCGTTCGGGGCGATCGTAGAGCGGGAGAACATGAGGTTCGGAGGGATAAATGACTCAAGAAGTGCAATCGTTTGCGTAGGCTATCAGTAACAAAATTAGCATAGTCCAACAACGACCTCCTGATACGATTGAACTCACTGTAAGCAGTTCAATCGTGACCTTAGGCTTCTTTTTCACAACCCCAACGTTCATAAACATGGGATCACGCTGCTTGAGGGTCCCAGCCGGCATTCCCTTCAGCATATGTCTAGTAACGTAGTCCGCTACCCCCTGGGGAAACCTAAATACAATTCAAATGAGTCAAAGGACCCGGAATTGGATTCAAACGGGGAATCGAAGTATACCATTCCTCTACAATCGTTAACAGAAGCTCAAATAATGGTGGGTTTCAATGCCGACGCACTTCTCATTCTCCCTCTTGAGATTT
Organism: Tuber calosporum; assembly: GCA_003316355.1. Lineage (NCBI taxonomy): Eukaryota > Fungi > Ascomycota > Pezizomycetes > Pezizales > Tuberaceae > Tuber > Tuber calosporum. The sequence goes on from QFET01003686.1 coordinate 13,937, forward strand.
GCAGGACGGTCCCTGTGAGTTGTTAGTTGATACCCTTCTATACCTGGGGCTATCCACTCTGTGGTTGCACCTTTTTCGCCAAACTTCGGGACATCCCTCGTCAATTGGGCTGTAATTGTAGGAACCTTCCGGGTTCTTTTCTTGCCCCGAATTTGTTGAAATGCTCCTCCAGCTAAACAGCGAATGCGCGTTGGGCACGAAGGTATGCTAAAAAATCCCATTCTGATGGGGTGAGAGGGAGGAGGGGTGAAGTGGGGGTGGTTTTGCGCTCAGAGCGGGTTTAGATGATGTACTCGTATGAAGGGCTCTGCCGAGAATTTTCAGAGCCCCTTCTGCTCCACAAGCCCAAAATGATATATAACCCGCTCCCTCTTATTACTAGAGAATGCCCTCATGTAACATTTCAGGGTCAGGTGGAGATCCGCCAGAGAATATTCTTCAAAAACTTCCATACATGAACTACGGTAGCGTTTTATCACTTCTCGTGTGTATCATACTTGTATTACCGTATACTGGGCAGAGCCTTACCGGGGGGATTATGACATGCGGATTTGTCCCTGACGGGATTGCAGACTGCCGGGAAAGCATTCACCCTTTGAATATCATAACCCTTTGTCAATTTGGTCCCGCCTGCCACCGCAACCACCACTTCCTCTCCCCAATGGCGAACCACCCAAACAAAGGTGGCTGACAAAGGCTAATGTTCTCTTGCACGGACTGACCGTTAGATATTTTCATCATGTCGGAGTCCACCCCTATTGCCCCCTTCCTCCCCCTCACTTCTGCTCTCGCCCCCTGCCCTTTTCCCCGCAAAACCTGCCCTGTCAGACCTTTACCCCTCCAGATTCCCACTTCCCGGATTAATTTTGATAGCGGGAAAAATAAATAAATCCTTGGTGTCCATACTCCCGTGCCAACCATCTCACAACTACCTCCGTTATTGGTCCCAGACTGTGGCCCATGGAGCGGTGATGAAACTCGCCTCATTCGTTTGTTTCTCTTCCCTACATATCCTCTCACCTTAGGGCCCGAGAGATCACACGAGAAAGATATCCCGAAAGCATCCAAGGCGAAAGGACAATCGCGATGATACCTCCTTCGGGGGATAAGCAGCTCACGCTCGCATACGCAGCCGGGGCCTCTTTGGCTGCAGTCACCTTGGTCTATGTCTTTGGCCCAACTTGGTTCATTGATTCCTCTAATAACTCTTCAAGTCAGCGACGAAAAGGGGTGGTTGGTTTGGTTAACACCGCCAATGATTGCTTTGTATGCGCTAGGAAAAGATCTGTTTTGTGGAGTGCCTAGCTAATCAGGCGAAACAGATAAACTCGATATTACAAGCGTTGGCTGGGCTTGGGGAGCTAAGAGCTTATCTTGTTCAGCAAACAAGAAATGCAAAGGCCAATGGGGAATTAGTTGGCTTAACAGTTGATCGCAAGCCATTTCTAACTGGTGCTTTAAAAGATATACTTGATGGTGCGTCTGGTAGAAAATCGAATGGTGGCAATTGGTGCCTAGACTGACTACAGCCCCTAGGCCTCAACGAGCGACCTATACGCAAGAAGACAATATCTGCACGCCCTTTCTTGAATGTTCTGGAACGAGTTTTTCAGCAGCGAATATCGCGGACCCAACAAGATGCCCACGAGTTCTTGCAAGTTGTTGTGGAAACGCTGGCCGAGGAGTACCACCAACAAAAGAAAAAGAGTCAAGAGGCTATGAGGCTGCGCAGAGAAAATGGGAGAGTTTTGCAGAGCGCCGACGAGAAATTTGAGGACTGCGAAGAGGAGGGATCTGAGAAACCCCAAGAGAAGGATGGCCCAATCAAAGCAGAGGACAAGAGGGAATCTGAGGAGGGTGGCATGCCAATGGAAGGAAAATTGGAGTCTGAGATCGAATGCTTGAAATGCCGTTTCAAGCCAAAATCTTCGGTTTCTACATTTGTGGTGCTCACGCTGCCAGTTCCTCAGAAGGTATATACCTCCTCACCAACTCGCCTATTCATCCGTGCCATGCTGATTTTTTTCTTTCTTTCTCAGACTAGCGCTACCCTCTCCGACTGTATAGACGGAGTCCTATCCACAGAGTACATAGACGACTTCACATGCGCCAGATGCAGACTCCAACACGCCCTCGAGACCTACTCCTACAAACTAGAAAGCGCATCTTCAGACCCGGTGAAGAAAGAGATAACTTCTATCATTTCAAAACTCCAACAAGCCATTGAGACAGACCCCGAAAAGATCCCCGAGGGCATTGAGCTCCCATCCTCCCGCCTCGCCCCCAAATCCCGAATCTCCAGACGCACTCGCATGTCCTACTACCCCACCATCATAACCTTCCACCTCTCCCGTTCAATCTACGACGCTCACTCGTCCTCCCGCAAAAACAGCGCGAGGGTCTCTTTCCCGGAGGAGCTAAAAATAGGCGGCCTCCTGGACCGGAAGGGGTACAAACTCCTTTGCATGATAACCCACAAGGGCAGTCACGATAGTGGGCATTACGAATGCTTTAGACGGCAGATCCTGCATAGAGCCCCATACTCGACTCCTACCCCTGTGCCATCCTCACCTCCCACGCCAATCCCATCGAGCCCAAAATCTGGATCAACCGTTAAATTGGTACAAGTAGACACGAAGGAATCGACGAACGAAAATCTAGCTCCTTGCTCAGAATCCCAGACTATAGGCGTTCCCTCGCCGTCACCAGATTCATCGTCATCGTCCTCGGCGTCGTCGGATTCCTCCTCCGCCTCAGATGGCAAATTCACACCCCCCTCCTCAATATCTACCCGTCCGAGCGGAGATTCAACCTCCACAGGGCTGACTGATTCGGACATTGCAGAGCCTCCCATCTCCACCTCCCCTTCTCGCTTACCCCCTCCTGCTTCTGCACCCAGTCCTGCTCCACAACCACCACCATCAATCAAGACCCCAACAGCAACGGCAAAGAGGCTCAAGAAAAAGCACGGGAATGGCAAGTGGTGGAGGATCAGCGACGAGAAGGTGAAAGAGGCGGGGACCTCGGATGTGCTTGGGATGCAGAAAGAGGTATATTTATTGTTTTACCAACGGAACCGCGATGAATAAATAAGAGACACCATGGACTGTATTATTTCCCTCTTCTCCTCCCCCCACTCCTCCTCCCTCTCCACCGTTTATGTCGACCTGGTCTTGTAACGAACATGTATGTACATAGTCACATTGTGCCACGGGACTCTTGAGTCGGAAGTCCTCTAAGGAGGATATGTTGGCGATATGGTTTGCTATTGGATATACGATTGAATGCAGCTATCGTATCCGAGTGCCCTTTATATAAGCCATCCCCTTATCGCTGGTCTACAGGTGTATATATCAAGTTTTGGGGAACCGTCGGTCAGGCACCAAGGTCAAGTGGATTCCAACCCTTTTTTTCTTTTCTTTTCACTACCTGTTCCTGCGGTGGCTCGCATTGATGGGGCTTGTAAAATCGAGTGCCAGTACAAGGCCATACATATCTTGAGATATCAGCATTGCTCCTTCCATCCCACCAATTTCGTCACATGTACATGGACTTTGCAATGGCCATAACCACTGACTTTTCAGTGCCGAATCCGAAAGGTACAAAAGGAGAAGCCAGGCAGGATGAAGCAAAAGAAACAGATATCCCCAGGCCCTGTAACAAGAAGGAAATGGAAAGGAAAAAAAAAAAAAAAAAAGAGAAAAAAAAAGAAAAGAAAAAACTAATCCTGAGCTAACATCAGAACATTTACATATCAAGCCACAAGATAATTTGTTAGGCAATTGCCAAACCGCCAGTCGACTACAAACCAAAGAGAAAGGAAAACCGTCAGCCACAATAGACCCGGCCAAAAGAGGGTTGGTGAGTTTCCAAACTTACGTCCCACGATTGAGAACTGCTATCGATTGGTCTATGAAACCTTTGAGCGAGTTCTTCCAGAAATCATCTCTGCACTACTAGCCTCCGGTTTTGCCGCCCCATCTCGTTTCTTGGCTTCCCTCTCCGACTTCTTCGGACGACCCGGACCTCTCTTCTTTGGTGGAGCAGCAACATCATCCCCACCATTGCTTGCCCCACTCTTCTCCCCCTCGCCATCGACAGCATCCTCAGCAAGCTTCGGTGTCTTGGCTTCTTTTCCAGCATCCTCCTCGGCTTCGGCTAATTCTTGCACGGCGGGTTCCTCCTCACCCTCTTTAAGGTTCTTGTCGGCCATCGCTCAGTTTGCTTTTGTGGAGGACACGACACGTAGGGGCGATGTGCGATACAGGTCTTGAATATGGGTATGCTCGATCGGAAACCACTGCTGATGGGGGGATTGATCCACTAGCAACAACAGGACTGGGGTGGAAGAGGTTGGTAATTTTTTTAAAAAGATAAAAAATGGGGGGAACGAGATTGGAAGGGAAGGGAAACTGGAAGGGAGGATGCTTTTTAAATGAGTGCCTCTTATGGGAGAAGGAAGGAAATACGACACCAGGTAAAGACTAATAAGCAATGACGGAACCAGACACGCCAACAACAAGCTGGGGTGTGTGTGTGAGGGAAGATGAGTGCCCATCACTGATCACGGCTTGCTTGCTTCTTGCTCGCCCGCTTGCTTGCAGCCTATCCATCCATCCACCCATCCATCCATGCCCTCCCTTCATCCATCCACCCCATCCACCCATCTCCCGACACCACCTCCCAGCCTCCCAGCAAAGGTTAAAAAAGTAAGTCAAGGTAAGGTACTTCTTGCACT
>QFET01003687.1:0-12837 GCA_003316355.1 Tuber calosporum
ATTTCTCTGCGCATATTTTTGAGAGCTATTACTGGTCTGGATGACGGTGCCTGGTGGGTTTACAGTGGGCTGCCGTAGGGTATCGTATAGTGTTGTACGATATGTAAACATACCGTTCCAACCCTAATCTCCACGAGTGATAACGTATGAGTGAACTCTAACTCACGTTCGTGCAAATTTAAGGGTGTTATAGTTTGTGGAAAAAATAGCATTTGGGCATAAAGGCGCCTACGGCCCTATGCACAAGGCATTGGGTGGTCATCTGTGCTGGTGTGCCGAGCCTGCTCGGAATTTTTTAATGCCTCCGGAATATGAGGTAGGTGTCTCTGGGTCTCGGTGATGATAGCTCCAACAAAAATCTGGGTCATGAAGCCATCAGTTATCATAAGAGAACCACTTATTATTGTTACCATTGCTTTCACATCCCGGAGACCCCAAACAACGTTGGGTATAGTGCGGCTTTCTAGGCTTCAACTGAACTCATATAGTTAGACCACTAAGACTGCGTGGAAAGTTTGAGCCGGTGCTGGGAAGAGCCTTCTCTATCAAAGGGATGTCTAAAGATTATTCTACAAAGGAAGATAATAAAAGCCCAATTCAAACCAGCACCCCGCTTAGCTCGTAAATCATGTAAAATATGAAAGGGGGAAGAAAAAAAACAATCTCCAGAAGGGTTGAATGAGCATGCACTTCACATATACATGTAGTAAAATAGAAGTCTCGTGATCGCAGAAATGTAAAAAAAGAAAACGAAGAAGCCTAAAACCACTAACATTGCCGAAGGGGTAGCTTGGAGGACGTTCTGCTGCAGCCGAAATCTTACACTTGCCGGCCCCACCCCTGGCTGCCAGCCTTTGCTCCTCTTAGAGCCTCAGCAGCTGTGCGGTCTTCTTAACCATGAGGCCCTCGTCAGGGAAAGAGAATTGCTCTATGGTGTGTTAGTGAGAACTTTCAGAACAACCGAATATGAGGAACTAACCGAGGCCAATTGCGTAGGGAGTCGGGACCTCTGCGCCGGTGATTCTTTGGGCCGGGGAGTCCAAGAAATCAAACATGTATTCCATGCTCAGAGCAAGAATCTCACTGGCGACCCCAAAGCTGGGGAAGCCACTCTCAATAGCGATTAGGTGATTGGTTTTCTTGACTGATTTCGTGATGGTTTCGATATCAAGAGGCTTGATGGAACGGAGGTTGATGACTTCTGCCTCAACTCCGTATCTCTTCTTCAGGGTCTCTGCCGCAGTGAGAGCTTGTCCAACACAGCGGGAGAGCGCCACAAGAGTAACATCCTTTCCAACTCGTTCGATCTTAGCTTTTCCGATCTATGAACGAAAGGGAAAAGGTTAGCGCCAGAGTCTCTTAGCCAGGGAGATTTGTTCGGAACTAACAGGAAGGACAAAGTCAGACTTTTGAGCCTCCTCTGACATAGGGAAAGCCTGTCCATAGAGCAACCTAAAAACAAACTTAGTATTTTCCTCTACCCTAAAGATATAGTCGAGGGGGCCTACTCGTTCTCAAGGACCTACAATACCGCCCGTTCAGCACATTATTCTTCAAAAACAAGGGATAGGGACTATACGACTACTGGGTTGGGGTCTCTGATAGCAGCCTTCAACAGACCCTTAGCATCTTCCGCACTCCAGGGCGTAACTACTTTCAATCCCGGGATGCTGCCGTACCAGGCAGAGTAATCCTATAACTGGGTTAATTCTCCGCTTGGGTCCAGAAGTAGAGGCCGAGGTTGTTGAATCGCTTACCTGGGAGTGCTGAGCCGCCACACCAGCAGCAAATCCATTGGGCCCACGGAAAGTAATGCTACAAGGCTGGATGCCTCCACTCATGTAGTGCGTTTTAGCTCCCGAGTTGATAATCTGGTCAATTGCTTGCATCTGGTCTTGGTTAGTCCGGGGCATTGTCAAAATTGGACGATAGGCATACGGCAAAATTCCAAGTCATGAATTCAACCACAGGGTTGAGGCCAGCGAGGGCGGCACCAACACCAAGACCAGCGAAACCGTGCTCCGTAATTCTTTAGGCAAGGTTAGTACAACCCTTCATCCGCTCACGCCAGAAAGCTTACGGCGAATCGATAACTCTCTTCTCACCAAAACGGTCCAACAGTCCCTTGGTGACTTTATAAGCCCCATTGTACTGAGCTACTTCCTCACCCATAATAAAGACTTTCTCGTCCCTCTCCAATTCCTCGGCTGGTAGAAGTCGTTAGTGGAGGTAACCTCAACATAATTCAACAGTTCTGAGGACCAACGTACCGAGCGCCTCATTCAAAGCCTCTCTTACTGTATAATCTTTCGTATTGCCACTAGAATAATTTTTTTGCTGTATCTTCAAAGATTGAAAAGCTGTTACTCGGGGTACATTGACGACGGGCTTTCTGAGAGCATTTGCGGTAGCGCGGGAAAAGAAATTCCTAGCTGCAAACATGTTGAAGATGGTGTTGGGGGCAACAGCAAAAAAATTCGGGGTATTGAGTTGGGGAAGGAAGATGGTGGAAGTGGAGGAGGGAGGAGAGGTTGTTGAGAGAGCAAATTGTTGGTGTTGATCCGGCGCCCAACCTAAAAAAACCGGGACCGGGTTCCCAGGAGCTGAATCAGCAGATCACGTGGGGATTGATTGAAGCTCTCCAACATATATCTGGGACTCGGTAAACCCAAGGGGAGGGTGAATATTCGGTATGATAATATATTATGATAATATGATATTATGGGGATATCATAGCATAGAAGGAGTAAGGATGCTTTATAAGTATGGCTTAGGGCACTGGGTCGATATTCCTCGCTTGTGTAGGATTATACTGCACCCTCATGCGAAGCACAGCCTTTGACAGACACCGGTGCAGATTGGGTACTATGATATCCATACCTTGAATGTTCTCTAATAAAGAATGGTAAGAGGGGTTCTTGAGAGAGAACGCTGGACTGCACGTTGAGCAGTGAACTGCGCGCTCATGCTGCCCAAAGTGTCACGGTAGGTGACACTGATGGATGCCAAGAGCGTACCGTACCCTGACCAATGTTTGGTGTTGCTTGTGTCAACCCCACTATGCCCCCTCTTGCTGTGGCCTTCCTTCGTCCATCCCCCTTATTCACATCTTTTTTTTTCACATCTACCATCCCACGTACCAAAACCCCCTTTCCCCTCCTAAAGGAAAACACACAAAAACGCACTCTCCAGTTTCGCTCAATAGGATATCATGACACACACTTCCGATACCAACCCTGCTTCTCAGGAAGAAACACCTGTTGAAACTCCCGCGGCCACCACCGACCCTACAACAACTGAGGGAAAGGAGGTTGAAGGCGGGAGGGAAGGCGACAAGCAGCCCATATTCGGCTCTGGTGCTCTCGTCTCTGAAAATGTTTTTTCTATGTTCGGCGGAGGATCTAAGCCAAAGAGAGAGGAGAAAGACGATGAAGCAGTTGAGCCTAAGGAAAAGAAAGATGGCGATGTTTGTTCCCTGGAAGTTCACCACCTAACCTTATGCAGTTTTGCTAACATATTACAATACATTAAGGAGGATGCACCTGAGTCCCCCGACGTCCACTTCGAGCCTGTTGTTTCTCTTGAAAAAGTGGAAGTTAAGAGCAACGAGGAGTCTGAGGAGGAAGTCTTCAAGATGTATGGACTCTTGTATAGCTTCCACTTTTTGAAATGGCTCTTGCTGATTCGGCGTTTGCGTAAGGCGTGCCAAACTCTTCAAGTTTGATAAAGATTCCCGCGAGTGGAAAGAGCGTGGAACTGGCGATGTCAAACTTCTTAAGCATCAAGAAAACGGCAAGACTAGGCTTGTTATGCGAAGAGACAAGACTCACAAAGTTTGCGCCAACCACTACAGTAAGGCCCCGCATGTAGTTAATCGCATGTTCAATATGCTCACCCACTTCTCCCTAGTTGTCCCTGATATGAAGCTCTCCCCGAATGTCGGAAGTGACAGGAGTTGGGTATGGAACACATCTGCCGATGTTAGTGAGGGCGAACCTGAGGCCCAAACCCTGGCCATTCGCTTTGCCAACCCTGAAAGTAAGACAGCCAGCCCCTAGCTTCTAAGATAAAACTGACCATTTATGCTCCACCTAGATGCCAATCTATTTAAGAAGGCCTTCATCACGGCCCAGCAGGAGAACGAGGCTCTCATTGGTAGGGAGTAAGGGACCGGCACTTAATGAAATACGGTTGCTTTCTGTGGTGTTCCGGGGAGGGGGCAAAGTTCATCAATGTTTCATGTGTTGTACCTAAGCTCTAAACTCCCGCCTTTTTTGTCGGAACGAAGCTTAAATGTTGCATTTTTCTTTCACTTTCCCATGAGCTTGACCTGTCTCTGGTCATATTTTTTAGTTGCATCCTGTTCCTTAATCCTTCTGTGAGGGTGGGTTTTCTTCTCATGATGTGGGGGATGTGAAGGTGAAAAGTGGTCCACATTTGTGGGTAGGGACAAACTTTGTTTTGTTCTGTAACGACCTTTGAATGCCTTATGATAAAGTGAGCACGTGGGTAATTGGAAATGATATTTAATTTGCGTTGGTATTTGGTTTTGGGTATTTTAGCTCCCCCCTTCCTGCCCCGTCATGAAGTTAGAAGCCTGTATGGCCGATAGCAAATGCACGACTAGTCACTCGCCATAAAATATTCACAAATAAACAGGCTGTTTCTACCACCCACCACCTTAAAAAAGCAGTTGCCAAAACGCCTCAGATAATTCACTAGTAAACCCCCATCTGTTCACGAAAAAAAGGGAAACTTTTATATAATGTAGTAGCCACCAATCAATCAACCAACCGGTCCCATATGATACAGTGCGGTAAAAAAAGAAACAACGCCGAAGATCTACCGGATGATATATATAGAGATAGGGGAAGAGACAAGCAGAGAGAAGATATAATGCTGATAGTGATAGTAGTAGTCTGAATAGAAGTGAGTATTCAAACATAGCAAATATCTATGATGGAAGGTAAGCAAAAATAATAAAAATAGTAAAAATAAAACATGACTGTAAAAAAAGTAGGGAATAATAGTAATAACAGTAGAACTCCCAATCTCCCGTTCCCGCCTTTATTTTGTATGATATTCCTTAATCACCATCGGTCAGCTGACCGACTAAATGAATGACTTCACCTTCATCGCTTCGATCTGTCATTATTTCTTTCCTGGGCTTTTTGAGTGTTTGTGTTTGTGTTTGTGTGGGAAACTCCTCTGGCTCTTTTTGAGATGAGAGGGAGAAAAGAGGGAGAAGGAAAAAACTGTGGCCAACTCCTAAAATGTAGAAAGGGAAGTATTAAAAACAATAAGGGGACGCTAGAGAGCCCTCGCCTCCTCAATGATCTCATACGCCTGAATCATATCCCCCGCCTGGAAGTTTCCCCACCCCTTAAATCCAAGCCCGCACTCACCCCCCTTCCTTACCTCGGTAGATTCCTCTTTGAAAACCTTCATGGATTCAAACTCCCCATCATAGATGATTTCCCCGTCCCTCAGCACCCGGACCTTATCATGCTTGTAGAGGTTCCCGTTCTTCACCTGGGATCCCGCGACTTGCATTGTCTTTCGTTGCCTCACGTTGATAGAGAAGATCTTAAGGATCTCTGCTTCGGCCTTGACGGAGTACTTTATTAGTGGGGCGAGCCTTTCAGAGAGCTTCGCGGTGACTTCGTCTACTAGGCGATAGATGACATTATGGGTCATTATGGTCACGCCTTTATTTCGGGCATATTGCACGATTTCGGGCTCGGCCGAGAGGTTGAAGCAGAGGATGTAGCCTGTTCATTTCACCAGGTTGTGTGAGAGGTAGAGGCGGGAGAAGGTAAGAGAGAGAAAGAAATTCACCTTCAGCCGCAGCAGCATGATCTATGTCGAATTCAGTCACGGCCCCAAAAGAGGACCTGATGACTTTTGCCCCGACTTCTTCGTTGCCGAGTGGTGAGACAGCTTCTACCACTGCCTCCACAGACCCCGCGACATCGCCCTTCACAATGAAGTTGACAGCTTCGTACTTCTTCCGGCTCTCTGCTGCAAGCCTTTCACTGGCAGCGACGGCGGCGTCGGGGTCTTTGTTATTAGCTAGGGCTCGTTCCCGGATCTCTTTCTCGGCGGCTTCTTTCTCGCGCTGTGCGCGGCGTTGGTTATTGATAGCTTCCATGTCTTCAGCTTGTCTGAGACGTTCTGCCTTTTCCATGCGGAAGTCTACAACTGTCTTTGCTTTGTTCTGTGGAAGTTATTAGCAATTGGAAGCTTTCGGGAGATGAGGAAAACATACTTCGGAAGCCGCCTGTATTACAGAGTCACCAGCCAACGGCTGGTCTCTCCATCCATCGACTGTGACAGGAGTTCCTGGCGCAGCAAATTCAACCCCAACGCCGTGCTCGTTGATCAAGCTCCGTACTCTAGCCCAAGCCCGTCCAGCAACAATAATATCGCCAGGCCTTAATGTCCCACGGTTTACTAAAACTGTGGCAACTCTTCCCCTCTTTTCTGTTCCTGCCTCTAATACCCATCCCTCACATGGCCCGTCTGTTTCTGCCCTCATGTCCAAAACTTCGCTCAATGCGATGGTGGCCTCCTCAAGCTCCTCCATTCCTTGCCCCGTCTTTCCAGAGACAAGCACAACCTGAGTTTCACCACCAAAGTCTTCAATATCCACTCCATTCTTTGCGAGATCCTGCTTGACACCATCAACATCTGAGCCTTCTTTGTCAACCTTGTTGATAGCCACGATTATGGGTACGTTTGCAGCCTTTGCATGTTTGATTGCCTCTATAGTTTGGGGCTTGACCGAGTCATCGGCCGCGACGACGAGAATCACAATGTCGGTAACGTTGGCACCCCGCTCCCTCATTGACAGGAAAGCAGAGTGGCCGGGAGTGTCTAGGAAGGTAATGATCCTTCCTGAAGGCATTGTAACTGAGAAAGCACCGATATGTTGGGTGATGCCGCCATGCTCGGTAGCGACAATCGATGATTTCCGCAACCAGTCAAGAAGGGTTGTTTTCCCATGATCGACGTGCCCCATAATTGTGACAATCGGAGGGCGGGGTTGGAGAACAGATTTGTCCTCAGGCGGAGGGCTATAGGGTATTAGGCCTGCCAAAAAAAAAATGGGGTATCAAAACATACCGTGGGAAGAGATCCTTTTCCTTGCTGGTATCTGCTATTGGCTCATAGCCATACTCCATAGCAATAAGTCCTGCAACTTCAGCGTTCATCACATGATCATAACTGACATCTTCAAAGCCCATATTCTGCATTTGAACCATGAAGTCATCCAACCTCATCTTCACCGCTCTTGCCAAATTTGCCACACTGATATATTCAGGAAGATAAAGGGGGATCATAGCCGGCGCCGCCTCAATCTCCTTTTCTCTCTTCTTTACTTTCTTTGCTTTCTTTGCAGCTTTGCTAGTCATCGGCCTTTCGTCTTCTTCTAAGATAGCGGATTCCCTGGTACCAAACCCACGCCTACGAGACTTCTCCCGAGCCCTGGCTGACTGCCGCCTTTCGTATTCCAGCTCAGCGGGAGTGAGCGGTCGGGTTCGGAGCCCTTCCGTTACACCTCCAGATGTTAATCCCGCCTCTTCCTCTTGAATATTTCCTCCTTCAGTCCTAGCCCCGACTGGTACATAGGTAGCTGATATCTCCTCTATCATGTGGTTCATCTTTTGAACAGGTGAGATGTACTTCGTATCTCTAGATACTTGCTGCGAGATGTCTTCGAATGTCTTGGCGTCATCAGGTGTTTTGGGAGCATTAGTGCTATCAATTAGCGGTTCCAGATCAGTTGCGATGGATTGCTCAAGCTCACTACCGGTATGGGCAGTTTTAACTGATGGCGGTTCGGATTGGCTACCTCTACCAACTCCTATATTATATTTAGGCTTGAACGTGCGTATGTGATTGTTTGATCCTTCTTGCTTCCTCGATTCCGGGCTACTAGATGGCGCCCTACCCAACGGAAACCTACTGAATGCTTCGGGCCCGTTGTCGTATGTAATTCGACCACCCCCGGGTGCGCGAGCGAGCGGGGTGTCTCTGGCTTGCCATGCCCGCTGGCGTTCTTCCTTTGCTCTAAAAGGCCGCTGCGGTGGGGGGTCATTCCACCTTAGCCTTGAGGCGAACGAACTAGATAATGTATTTGGATTTCTATTTTCTAGGACGTCAGGCTTCGTCCTAGAATTGCTCCATGGTCGAGTACCGGCAGAGCCCGATGAAGGTGGGGGTGATATATCGTGAGCACCAACTTCCGCCGCTGCAGGCTTTAGGGCGGGAGGGGAGTTCCATGAAGGCCGTGAGCCAAATTTACTATCCAGATCACTCCCAGTTGTTGCTCGCCCGGTATTACTCCACTGAGAAGGCCGATCATAGGAGTTCTGCTGGTTCCTCCCATACCGACCTATCGGGGCTAAACCTGGAGTAAGAACTGTGCTATCTGAAGTCCCTCCACTCGACCATCTTGAGGGTGGCCCATTTCTCGTACCATTGTCTGATGAGCCATGCGCATTCGAGGGTGGTGCGGACCATTTTATCTTAGGTTTCGGAGTTGAATAAGCACCTGGTTTCCGAAACGACGTAAAACTATCGCTGGCAGCATAAGAGGGCTCCTCATTGCCCTCGGCTACAGCGGTAGAACCCGACGCGTCGCTCCTTGATGATCTCCCGGAAGAATGAAGGAGTCTCGGATATAATCGGTAGGAATTTCTAGTTGTATATAGCAAGAACAATGGTAGATGGGAAGACTTCTTCTACATTTTGAAATTTCATCTCATAATTAGCCCCGCTTCCTAGATAGAATAAGATATAAATAAGGTACAATAAGACAAATGGACGGAAGGAATTATACCGCTGAGCATCGCGACGTTCTCAGCATATTTGCGGGGGAAGTCTCAGCGTCGACAACAAAGGTGAGGAGCTACCATGTGGTGAAAGATCCCGATTGGGGTTTTCCCATATCAATCAAAGAAATTTCGGGTGCCCGGTCCCATAGGTTCGCCACACCTTTGTCAGTTCAAGATCTAACCTAGGGAGTGGCTGACAATTAGATTATTATATATATCTCAGCCCCTCCCGTCTCATTCTTATCACACCCCCGATTCCAATCACATCTAATCTAATCAATAACAGCACCTGTCGCAATATTATTCCAACCCCATTAAAAAACAAAGACATTGTTAGGGCAACCCATCACGGACCACCGCCGCCTCCAGCTGGCATTTTCCCCGCCTGTCAAGTATCAGGCTACGGTATACCGTGTGATACGAGGCTCCGATAAAAGTTAGCTGCCGAGAGAAGCGTCGCAGACCAGGGCTCTCCTCCAGCATACTCTTCACGAGAGAAAATACCGTACGAAGCACTGCTCTGTGCGTCCCACACCGAGTCCGTAGCTGTTTTCTCCCCGGCAAGACCGTTCTCAATTCTCCTTGCGTTCCCAGATTCACGAAGGACCACAAACTACGCCTCCTGCGGGGAAGAATTGAGCAGGAAGCAAGCACACCGCAATACCAGCCAAAAAGGCCAGACTCACCCACACACACCCCGCAATCTCAGATCTGCAGCAGCCGTGAGCAATATTCATCATGGCTGATCAGGCTGCTACAGATCACCAACGAGCTATGCAACATCACCAGCAGCAACAACACCAGCAAACTCGAGACTCCCTTTCTTCTTCACCATCACGACATTCTTCGACTAATTCAGTACTTGAAAATCCCGGCGCTCAGGTCCTCCCACCTCCAAATCCAAATCCTGTCCTTCACCCCCGTTCAGTCTATTTACGGGATCATGTTTCCATCGCAACTGTGCACCCGATTATGCACACCTCACAGATTCCAGCCTCGCTGATTGCCTTCCTTTGGACTGAGTTCAATAACGAAATTGAGCGAGGCAACACCTTTCCTCTAGAAGAGCCGATGTCGTTGGAAAAATTTACTAGTTATTGGTTCGGTACTTTTGGGGCTGTCATGTTGCTCGGTGGGAAAGAGGAGCAAACGGATCTTCTGGTGGAGCGAGATTGGAGCACCCAGTGCCTTGGGACTTTTTACGTGAAGCCTAATTATCCCGGTGAGACTACGGAATTAACTACCAGCGGAGAAGTCAGAAACGCTAATTCTCACTCAGGCCGTAGTTCACACATCTGCAACGCAGGGTTCCTAACAACATTCACAGCTCGAGGAAAAGGCTGTGGTAAACATCTTGGAGAGGCTTTCCTTGATTATGCTCCGAAGCTTGTGGGTAAACTTGAGCCCGACCCTCGAGAATCAAGCTTACCTTTCATTTAGGGATATACCTATTCAATATTCAATCTCGTTTACGAGACCAACATCGCCTCCTGCAAAATTTGGGACAGCTTGGGATTTAAACGAATTGGAAAGGTCAAGGGAGCCGGTCGTCTTAGTTCATCGAACTACTTAGTCGACGCCATCATCTTTGGACGAGATCTTAACGATGATGAAGATTATGTCTCCGATGAGCGTTTCGATAAGATCAGATTCTACCTCGAAAAGGGCAAATATCCACCCACCGCAGACCGTTCCGAAAAGTCTCGACTTCGATCTGCGGCGACCCATTATAAACTCGAAAACGGCAAGCTGATGCTCAAGGATAAAGAAGTGGTGTCCGACGGTCAAATGCAGTACGAGATTGCGAGGTCAATTCACTGCCAATCTCATGGTGGTATCAACAAGACTACTGCTAGTATCGCGGAGAAGTTTCATTGGGTTCGGATAAAGGAAACAGTTTCTCAGGTCATTCGCAACTGCACCGAATGTAAGGAACATGCAAAAGCTCCTGTAGTCAAAGGAGATCGGTTCAACGGTTCTCCAGTCAATTCCACTCCACAACAACCTCAGCAGCAGCAGCAACAACCCCAGCAGCCAGTACAGCAACACCCGCACCACCAGCAGCAGCAATTGCCACTTTCACTCGCACTCCCGCAACAGCAACTCCAGCAACCTCAACTACAGCAAATCTCATCAACCACTCAGGCACTGCTCATCCAGCGCCAGCAGCAACAACAGCAACAGGCGGCAGCGGCCCGCGCCGCTGCCGCCGCCGCCGCACAAATGGACATTCCCGTCGACCCCGCAATGATGGAAGACGTCCAGCATACACACCACATTCCCCAGCAATTCGCCCCAGTTGCAAACATGCGCATGGACGCCGCCCCCCTCCCTCCACACGGCCCCGATAACACAGCCACTACTGCGGTTGCTGTCAGCGTCAACCAGACCATGGGCAGTACATCTGTCCAGACTTCCCACCAACAGCGTGCCGCCGCGGTAGCCGCCGCGAGGGCTGCGCTAAGTGAAGGTGACGTGTTGACAGAGGAGGATAGGACCATGCGCGATCAGCACCTGATGGATAGGCTCATGGCTGAGATGAAGAGGGAACCTGGTCAGGATATGACTGTTCCATTCCAAGAAGCTGTCGGCGTTGGAGTGGAAGACGACGATACCGCGGTTGCTCGACAGCTCAGAGAAGATATGGAAATCGAACGGTAGGACGGATTCCACGGAATTATTGACCCCCTTTTTTCTTGATTTCTCTCCTCCACTATTATTTCTTTGTCATCACCGGCGCTACAAATATTGCTTTTTTAACACTCTCGTTGCTTTACGGTCGCTTCTGTCATGACATATGCACCGGGAACCAACCTTATCGGGAGGAAGGGAATGGAGACTATCGTATCGGTTCTACTGACACTCCTCGCGGGGGCGGTGAGGAAAAACAAAAATCGTACCTGGGAGAAATCTTAGACGCAGCGTTTATTTTCATCTTTCCCTTCCCTTTCTTTTCTCCCCGATTTCCTTCCTTATCCCTCATCCCATTTTCCCATTATTCTTTAACAGAACAATAGGCCAGTTTGATTGGATTAGATTGAACTGGGTTGAAACAAAAAAAACACCTTCGAGTGTCCTTATTATATCTCCTCTTACTTAGTTACTCATTGCTTATTTTATCCATCGGGCTGGTTGGCGGTTGAGTTAATCCCTGTCTTGTATTGCTTGCTCTAGTGGTGGTGGTTTTGATCGATTGATTGATAGCGGGTGTTATTGTGCATTTGCATTGTACATTACATACCGCTTTTATTTCACCTTTTCTATTTTCTCAGAATACTGTATTGGAGATATCGTAATATCATAATATTATGATATGATAGGGTTGAATGAATGGGTGAGATACAGCATGACACGGTAGCATGTTACTGGCATTTGGGTTAGGTTAGGTTAGGTCAGGCACGGATCACCGCGCGTCACCCATAGGCTGGCAATGTTTAATCCTGTGGGATTGGGAGAGTGTCGTAGCAAGTCAGCCTGGGATGGTATCCGCCGAAGGGAGGGGGGGGAAAGTGGGTTATGCTACTGTACTGTAATATTCTTGCGCCAATGTTTCCGAGTGGAATATCTGCTTGGAGCGCAGCTACCATCTTGTATCTACACACCCAGTACTATAGATAAAGCTCTCTACGTCAAGGTGGATAGATATATTGTGATACTTGTAGTGTGGTAGGAGGTTAAAAGTAGTGACTTGATCATTAAAACGGTGTTTCCATAAATTCCGGTATTATACATCTATCCAGCGTGGGCACTGTCAGGTAAGTGCCGATGGTTACTCCTTGACCTGTACAAGTACAGTAGCTTTGCCAAGTTATGAGATGATACGCTACGCTGCGATGGGTACCGTATTTAATCGAGTACGGTACGGTATATCGTACACTGCCGATACTGTAGTAAACAAACCCCTTCAGGGGTTTAATACCGTACCGTAAAGTACCAACCTCCGAGCCATCCACGATAGAACCTATATGCCAGGAGTACCCCGAACCCACCCACCCAC
>QFET01003688.1:1279-15492 GCA_003316355.1 Tuber calosporum
AAAAAAAGCCCCTATCGTACCTATAAATACAAACTCATCCCCTTCCCCATCAATTTCTCCTCTCCACAATCGTTACAAAATAACCAACCCTTCATATTCACTCTGACTTACCCCTTTCCTTTCCCAGGAAAGTTGGAGGGGAAAGTGGAGGGGAGAATGATTCATCCCCGGTTTCCTTTTAATCGGGGGCGGCGTCGATTTACTTCATGTTCGATAGGTTTTCTGGAATTTCTTTCGGCGTGGGCTATTGGACAACGATTCGACGGGACATTTTATTTACAGTTTGCGAGTATATATTATTATACAAATCTTCTGATGGAGGAGTTATTTGGGGAGGTGGTCGAATAGAGCATTGGTTGTGTGGATTCTGTGGGGATCGGAGGTTCAGTTTGCTCGCTGGTGAGTGTTGAGTGGGTAGGTTTCAAGATCATGCAGGGTCACAAAGACACGATGGGTGAGATGAGGGGAAACATCATACTGCTGCCATACCATACCGTAGTGCCCGCCAATCGACTCAAACAAACTAGAATGATAGTGGAAGCGTTCACCATTATTATCACCAGCATGAAACGCTCTAAGCTTCCGCAAAGCCGACTAGCTAAAAATAATAATAAAAAGGCATACCCACCCTCCAAACCCTTCTCAAGGAAAAAAGGAAAAGGCATCTCTATGTAGCGTTCACCACCACCACTGCCACCACATCTAGTTGTAACCTCTACGAGACACAAGAAAGCAAGAATAAAATAACAAAGCAACGCATTCTAGGTCTATTCCTCCTCTTCCTCATCCTCATCCTCCTCCTCTTCTTCTACCGCAAGCAAATCCCTATACTCCTCCCACGTAACGCTCGCCTTAGTCCCGCGATAGGTAACAACGTCCAATTGAACTTTATTCCAATCATCCTTCTTCCCGGTCCATCCCGCCTTGCGCATAAGACTGACTAAAGTCTCCTCCTTAGTCCAACCCTGTTCCTTGGCTACGTCGGGGAGATAAGTAGCGCCCATGCGTCTACCGTGGTATACGAAGCTAATCCTAAGCCCGTGGGCGCCAATTTCCCAAGCCATGGGGTCTCCAGCGGGTTCAAAGTCGGTCAGGATGGTAACTGCGCATTCAAGCTTCGGAAGCTCTTTGAGAGCAATGGGATCGAAACGGGTATCTTCCAGCGCACTGCTCGCTCGTAAGCACATATCATCAAACCAAAAGGCGAAAGAGCAGGGTTGAGGGGAACGAACGAAGTAAGAGCATAAGTCTTGAGTCCATGATCCAACGGCTGAGCTTCAAAAGTCCCAATACACCCACGAAGGTACTTGGGGCCGGACTTGGAAAACCTATTCCAAGTGACAAACAATGGAGCCGACTGAATACCACCGTAATAGCCATTTGTATGCCCGTTTGTGTGGCCATTTATGTGCCCGTTCGTAGCAGCAGTAGCAGTAGCAGAGGAAGCCTTGCGCTGCTGATAGGCTCCCTCAATTCTAGCCAACGAACGTGGAGAGCGTTTCTCAAAGTTTGCCGAGAGGACTTCGAAGCAATACAATGCGTGAGCAGGAGAGGCCATATTTTTTTTTTTCTTTTCCGATTTTCTAGAAGGAATGTCAGGTTTGTTTGTTTGTTTGTTTGTTTGCTTGTTTGCTTGTTTGTTTACCTATTCACTTATTATTGACTCGAAGGGGCTCGAGGGGGGGCAAAGGAGAAGGTATTATAGGTGACTTGCCGGCACGTAAGCAGTTTAGTGGCGGAAGAAGTAGTCGTAGCGTTGGCGGGGTAGCTACGGTAGATTCCGAGTGATGGGGAGGGGGGGTGAGCAAGAAGAGAAGAAAGAAGGGAGGGAGAGGAGAGAGGGAGAGAGAGGGAGAGAGGGAGAGAGAGAATGAGGTACAATACTCGTCATAAGACTACCCTAAGTTACCGACTCTACTCGAGTATCATACTCTACTCTAGGCTATACTCGCGCCTCGAGATGAGGGGTTCACCCTACTCGCAGGTCAAGTTAATTGTCAGCATCTCCATCCATCCATTATCCAACCACCCCCCATCCATCTGTACGCGGGGTGTATGTCCGAGATGCAGGATACGATAAGTCTTGACAAGGTATTATGATAGTCAAGGTACGCTTATCCGTCTATCCGTTCAAGCCAGCGTGATCATTTAAACGGAAAGCTGATATGATATGGTACCGGCTAGCCTCACAAACTGAGTGGGTGGGCAAAATCTAGCCCAATGTCCAATGATCAGCGCCATTTTGTGGAGAGCCGCCATTTCTTCCTTCTTTTTTTTTGGTGTAACTAGAGATTTGTTTTGACTTGGAGGGTGAGCTTCAGCTAGTCTCCTCTAGTTAGGAATAAAAATGATTAAGCTACCGTGTGATCCGTATCATGGATAGATACTGGTGCACAGCACTGTACAGTATGATACAAAAGAGCTTGGTTCCTTCCTCGACCTACGACCCGCAGCACGATGTAAGCGGGTGTCAGTAGGATAACTAAGGCTAGGGAATGCTGTTCTTTTGCTATGGAAAGCTTTCTTTCTTTACCTCACTCATCAAATGAATATCATATAAGACGATGGTTGCTCTGAAATCCTGTAACTCCACAGAGCACCACACGACAACCACGCTGCACACGCTGAGTACTCGTACCGAGTATGTATCGTACATACAGTATCATACCCGTACTAAACCCTACAGGTGCTAAAATCCTGCCTTCGCCAGCTACGGATGCACAACATCGCGATCCCCACCGATCACTCGCAGCACCAGCACCAAGTTTAGGCAAGGAACTACTGGTATCGTACTGCTCCCAGCCCCATGCCGAGACAAACTTGAGGAGGGAGGATGAAAAAAAAAACTGATATCAAGAGAAACGACTCTAATAGCCAAATTATGATAATAGTACCGTACAAACACCCCCACCACCCCCACCTCCTCCTCATCAACAGAGCGTAACCCATTTTTGTTTCAATTACCAGGGCCCTCCCCTTCCCCCAGAAAGAAAGAAAAAAACTGAAACCACCCCAATTAAGAAATAAAGCTCCTCCCAAGCTTCGAAACAATCTCCGCACTCTGTTTGGTATCGATAAACAGTTCCTCGCACTCCTGCACATCTGCAACCTGAATTTTGGTTCTCCCAGCAACTTTTGCAAGGATGGACGCAGGAGTGAGTAGCTGCAACGCATAACGAAGACTAGTATCCACACCCCTGTGTGCAAGCTTCTCCACTGCTGCATCCTCGAGGTCTAGGGACTCTGTCTTTGTGCGGATCCTGATGATCACCCTGATGTCGTCCAGGTCGTACGGGTACGTCGGGACGATGAGCAATCGGCCAAGGAGATCTGTTGGGATTCCGTGGGCGGACATGATATCCTCGGTTCCGCGAATTGTGCATACGCCACGGTTAGAAGCTAAGATCACGATGGGGGAAATTTTGGACTCGAGGGCACGGTTGAGGAAGGTGAAGCATTCGATGTCCAGCATGTGGACTTCGTCGATGAACAGGACACCCGGGACTAGCTCTGCTACACCTTGGTCTATGTACTTTTCCACCACTTTGTTAATTTCTGTGCGGAGTTTGTCGGTTATTTCGGTCTTTTTGGGTTTCATTAGTTGACCCATCATTGACATTATGTCTTGGCCGCCCTGGAAGTCTCATTATCAGTATCCACAATCTCTTCGGGTAGAGCGGAGAGGGTGAGCAAACCTGGGGTTTTGCATTGGCAATATCAAGATCATGCAACGTAACGTCCTGCACAATCTCCTTCTTCTTATGAACATCTCCCTTGGGGATTGGCACATATTCTTCCGCCTCGAGATCAAACTCAGTGGCATAAGCATCGCTCCTCCCAACCCTCTTGACAGCACCAGTATTTGCCTCAATGTAGATGACGTCCCCGACTGCAACACGTTCCTTCTGTATACTCTCGTAGATACTAGGATCAAGACGCAGCTTCTTGGTACCCTTCCCAGACTTTAACCCAACAATAACATGCGAGATAGTCTTTCCATAGCCCCCCAGCGGATTCTCCGCCTCCTCAGGCGTAAGATCCGTAACCTCCCCTTCATAGACCTCCTTCGTCTCCTTTACTCTCAAACCTACACCACCTGGTTAGCCCCCACCCACCCCATCCCAAATACCGAGATGAAAAAGAAAACAAACCAATAGCCCTCCTAAAATTCTCCATCAAAGCCTCTGTCTTCTTAACCTCCGCCGAGTAAATCTCGCTGCCGACGATCGGGCGGAAGGGAACTTTAGTCCCCAGTTCTTGCGAAACCGCTAGCGCGAGCGCTGTCTTCCCCGTCCCCGGTCCTCCAGCCAGTAAAACCGCTCGGCCAGACATTTTCTTCGCCTTGATCAGGTCGACAACGATGCCACAAGCCTCCCTCGCGCTCTCCTGTCCCACGAAGCCCGCTGCAACTTTTTCCGCCGTTCCGTCCGAGCGGAGACCTAGTCCTTTGATGTGTGTGTGGGCTGCTGTGCGGTTCTCCCGCGAGTTGCCGGATTTGACTTCGCTGATTGTTACCATTGCTGCTACTACTGCTGTCGTTGTTATCGTTGCTGATATTGCCGTAGAGGTCTGATTGATTGATAGATAGATGGATGAATGGGAGTGGAATTGGTTGGTTTTGGGAAGGTTTGAGGCTCGCGTGTGGGGTGGGCGGAAAGGTACTGAAAGCCAAGACCTAACTTGATTGAAGACCTTTGAGGTTGGGTCCAGGGGACTTGCATCATGGATTATCACCCAAACCAGGACTCCTGACTCCAGAGCCCAAGCTCTAGGCTCTGAGGGAGGAGAGATGGGCTCCCTTCAACAGCTCACCCCAACCCACAGGGCCAACCGGATATCCCGGCGTCTGTTATGTCCTTTCCAAGCGCAGGAAATAGAGAACAATGACAACGCATGGGTAAAATCAAGAACCTCAACAGCACGCTCATAAGTTCACAGTTCCATCACTCGTACCGCCGCCACCGCACTTAAAGTTTGAAGTTTATAAGTGACCAAGTTCGGGGTTATGCTCCTAACACCCGGGCACAATAGGGCCATACGTTGGACCACCGTGTTTTGGTATGTGTATGATATAACACAGGATCCGTGCCGCCGCAGTTAGTTGCCACTAAGAGTGAACATCACAGGTGAGCTCTCAAGGCGGCACTCTGCAACGCCCAACAGCCGCACAAGGAAGAAGCCTCCCACTGACCCATCCAACAAACCCACAAGCAACAATGTATAAGGCAAGAAGTGACATCTCAATATTCTATATACAGTGACATAGCCCAACCGCCTGCCCATCATGATGATGCCCAGGGAAAATAAGAAGAAAGAGCCGGAAGGAAAACAAATGGGAGAAAAATAATGAAATGAAGTGAGAAAATCAAAACACCGCTACAAGAACCAGGATTGTGGGCAGATAGACTTCCACCTCTCTTGATGCGCCTAAACAATTACGCGCAGTGTGGAAATTTAATAGGGGAAAATAAGGCAAGGGTAAATTACAAACACTAAAGATGAACATCGTTTATTTTATTCCTCGTCTGTATCTGTGTCTGTGTCCGTCTCACTCTGGTCGTCCGCCTCCTCGCCATCTGTATCGCTCTCTTCGGAAGAATCATCGTCGTCGTCGTCGCTACTTCGCTTCTTGGACTTCTTCACCGGGCCGCCTCTCATAGCATTCATCTGACCTGCGAGGGAATCTAATTCAAGCAGATGCATTAGTAACCGCTTATGATAATAACTATGGGGGGGGCAATGCATACCTTCTTCTGGCTCACTGATTTCCTCATCTTCCTTGATCTGCTCAACCTTGCTGGGGTCGCTGATAACAAGGGTGACATTTTGCTTCTTGTCAACTCCCAAGTAAGAGTCACTAACGCAATGCATGACAAAGGTATATTCTCCAGGTTGCGGTGGTGCTTGGAATTGTAGCTTGAACGTTTGAACGGCGAAGTTATCGGTGCTCTTTTCCCAACGAGTGATCGGCTGCGGAGGAACAATCATCTTTCCCTGTTTTTCATCCGCGAGAAAAATGTGCCAGTTAGGAGAGTAGTCCCGGGGAAAGTAAGGCGCATGTGCAAGAGGAGTCGTCGGCTGGCCACCGGCCTTTCCTTGAGACTTGTTACGGCCCAATAAAGCTTCAACATCGGTCTCATCGGGGTCCTCATCCAAAAGATCCTTGGCATCTACTGATGGTGGTGTAGATCCAGGAGGGACAACTCGCATTTTGACAACAAAATTAACCAAGCTAGCCGGGGTGATATATTTCTCTCCCATAACCTTGAAGAAAGTGGATTCGATGTTCAGTGCCGGGAGTGCCTTAGCAAAGGTGATAGCTTGTTCGTATTGCTTATCATTTAAGAGCCCTTTGCCAACACAAAACTTTCTGCGCTTCTCCTCGGAGCAAGCCATAAAACGTTGGACGGTCCAGTGATTCTTTCCGCCATCCTGTTCAACAGCAGCCACGATCTCATTTGTGAAGTGAGGGAGTTGGAGCAGAGGAGAGGCATGTGGGGGAACCGCTTGAATAAGGCATTGATTTAAGTGCATGGAGGCCATAACCGGCTGGGTGCTGGAATAAGCAAGGGCAATTGCATGGAAGCTCCTGTTGAGAGCAATCGCAGCAGGCGCGACATCCAATTTAGCTAGGAAATGTCAGCAAACCTGGGATCGAGCGAAATAGATCTAGGAGATATACCATTGCTCAGCTTCTCACTTTCCAAATCCAAACGATAGATATAAGCCCAGAGTAGACCGAGTGCCCTTCTCCTCCACCCGTCGAGCTCCCCAATAACCTGCATTTGTTTGTCCGCGAGACCAGCAGCCTTGATTTTTCTCTCGATGGTAGCCTCCTCACTTCCAATCCATTCCCTCTCTCTAGCACCGCCGGTAATGAGCTTCATCTCCTCACCAGTGGTCAGGATCTCCACAAGTTTCTTCTCATCAATGCTCTCGTCATAGGCTCTGAAAAGGCTCCCGGCGCTCTCAGTCATGACTCCTTCCTTCGTGTGCTTCTTGGTTCCATACCACCATCGACCAACATAATATGGCAACAAGATTCCGAACAACAATCCGTAGACAGCGAGAACATAATAGTTGTTTCCTTCAGAGACGATCCATGTCGGGAGAGCGATACCGATCGAGAAGGACTGCTTTCCATCGGGGTGACCATATTGGATAAAGTTGTTACGGATATCCTCGTCGGTCAACGCCTTATACGCTTTGGTGAGCTCGACAAAATGGCTGTTGAGGTCTTCAAGAGTCTGGTTGCCGGTTGGGCGAATCTTGTCTGGGTGATATTTTAAGGACAATTTCTTATAATGGGACTTGATAGCTTTTTCGTCCGTGGTCTGTAGGATACATGGTCAGTGAAATTCTAAGTGGGGATTTCCCACCTTGCAAACCTACCATACTGATACCCAAGATTTCATACGGGTCCCAGATTTTGCCATCGGCATTTGCTGTCACAGCGATAAGGTATGCCATATACGCGAACAGCGCCCATCCGATGACGATTGAAGTGAATCTCTTAAGCCGCCTCTCCTTCCTCTTCTGCCTGCGACGTGCCGCCTCGATTGCCTCATTACCAAATGGTTTGTAGTTATTTTCCTTTATTAAAGGTGTTTTCGAAATGCCCGGTTCTACGCAGGGTTAGGATTCGCCAACGAACGATGGGAGTTGGAAGTCATACGTTTACTGGGCGCAAAGGTTGAATATGTTAAGGGGCACAAAATTAAACCAAGTATCGTCAGTACAAAGTAGGGGAAAAACTGCCCCTGCAGATTTATTAAAGAAACATAAATTAACAAACATCCCTTGATAACTCTATTTGCGAATAACCATACCTTGTCGTCATAGTTATAGTCTGTCGACATGGTGACGGTGGCTGTAGCAGATTCACCTGGTGCTATATGCGGTTTATAGCCCCCGTTCAATAAGCACTCTCGGAAGGTTGAAAAGAACGGCGGAAACTGCCCCAAGTGTTTCTAAGAGAGAAAAGGAAGAATTTGTAGGAAGTTGAAAGGAAAAAAGAGAGAGAGAGAGAGAGAAGGAAGTGGGGCTTTCGTCGTAAGGGGAAAGAGAGGGGGGAGGAAGAAGAAGGGAGATATTGGTAGAATATTAATTATTTGGTGTGGGATGGGAGGGGAGAAGAGGCGACTTGAGCATCGTGTCCTCTTCAACTGAAGGGAAAAAAAAAGAATAGGTTTCCTCTCCTGACATATCTGACTAAGCTGCCCCCGGGTTGCTTCCTTGGGGCTCTTGGATCTCGGAGTGCAACGGCCTACCGGTATGATACTTGTAGTCCACGAGTATGCAGCAGGCAGCAACAGGCGCTAACCTCTCAGAATCCCACAGTCAACCACATCTTTCAAGGTCAAGCCGCAGAACAAGATGGGTGATTTTCCAGAATTTGTGACGCAGAGGAAGCTCTGACCGAACATGTGTGCACAACGGGGGAATCTTATCCATGTTCGGCCCTAGCTTTACACCGAGTGTGCCAGACGGGCGCCTGCACCCTACTTTCCCTATGTGCAAGCATATCCTGTGATATTCGCTGGGGTGACCCTTTGGCATTATTCTCACTCGATATACTTAAGCGCGCTACCTCACAACCTCTCCGTCGAAAGCCAAAAACAATTTACTTACCACCTAGAGAGACAATTTCTATTATATGCCCCAGTCTCTAGAATCCTTCTTACTTTTTTCGTCTAACTTTAACTATAGTCTTAGCAGCGCTACGATCTGGAAAATGTTTACTTGCTTCTTTCTTCTGCTCGAAGTCACCCTGGATTTGTTTTTCACCTCTTTGATTTTTTCGTGGTGATGTTCTTCATCTCACAGCCAATATTTCTCCATGGCCCTTGTCACCTCACATTCTCGCTCAAGTAGCACGGGGGCTTCTCTGACCAAATTGATTCTTTGGAAGCTATTGAAGGTTCCTCAGTAGGTGTGTCCAAGCTGCAACAGGCAGCTGTTCCCACTCTTCGCTACAACTCTGGTCTTGACTTTTTCTATAATACGCTATGATGTGCGGGTTTTGATCTTTTCCCTACGGTCCTCCATCGTGTACTACCACCCCATAATACCACCCAGGGACTTGTACCGCACCATAGGCAGCTTCCAGTCGCCTTCAAATAAAGCCTCGGATTCAATCATTCCACCCATATCGAGTGATAATATGTGCTTAATTACCCGGGATCTCCAGTCCATTTTACCCCGACAGATTTAGCTCCGGCCAAACAGGTCCCTTCTATTCCTCCTTCTTTAGGAGGGTTCTGTGAACCTACCCTAAGCAAATCATAGGCACTAGAGACACCTGGGTCCCCTAAACGCTTGATAAAAATACAGTATTCACATGTCTGGGAGCATCAGCCTACATACTGTGAGCAGAGACCGAACTTCCCTCATCCAGAGCTGGCAAGTCAAAACCCGAAGAGTTTGCATGTTGGCCCCTAAGCCCTAACAAATCCATCAAATGGGATGCGGTGTCCGTGGAATATGAGAATATACTCGAGGGAATGCTCGCTCTAGTGAGACTTTCCAACTCGAAATCATCCGATGTGTTTGTGCTGCAATTGTTTTCTGACATAGCTTTTCTCACTTCAAACACTTTCCCCTTCCCTTTCTCTGCCGAAGAGAGTCTTTCGGGCGGGCCGCGTCTTGGTGTTCCGCCCAATGGATCCGTCAATGCGGTTCCCCTTCTCTCCTCACTGGATAGCGGGACTAGAGGTTTGGAGAAAGGAAGGTGCCGGTTTCCTGAATTATGCTTCGTTCTAGCAGCGCTGTCTGAACTTCTCTCTCCATTCTTCGCGGCCAACCGGATAGCGAGTCCCACCGGAAACTCGCTTTTTACCTCTAATCCTTCTTTATTCAAAGGCTCTCGGGAGAAAGGCTTTCGTAGTTCACTCTCGAAGACTCCTCTAGGGGTGCTCTCCCCATTCCTCCTCCGACGCCTGTAATGGGATATATCTTTTTCGTCGAGTATAGGTGACCTTAACAGGGCTTCAAGGACGTCTTCCAGGGTAACGATTCCCAAAGGCTGTTCTCTAGATAGTTTATATATCGATGAGCCTGTCCAATATTTTGGGGCTTGAGCCACTGGCTGTTGGTAATCGCCCTCTTGCCGTATAAACTTTAGCTTCTTGCAAATTGCATCTCTTACACCTCCCCAGACCCAACTCGGAGGAGGGCTATTGACTGGTGTATCGTCCGGCGCCTTCGGCTTAACACGGGGCACTTTCTCAACAATTGCTATGCTGTGATGTAATCCGGTTAGGTCCTCAACGTGTGATGTGAGATATATAAGAAAACCTACTGCGAGAGCCCCTCCTGATGGTGGTCAGTATAGTACGGGCAGTGTGTAAATTATGACCGAGACTTATAACCAAAGCTATACCTGAAATAAATGCAGAAGATCCCAGAGAGGGCAATCTTCAGTAACTATTGGCAGTGAGTGGATTGGGACGCTTCTTAGTGTCGTGACTTCCCCTGGGTCCGGCGACATCATATCCTGGATAGCAATTAGCGAATGCCTTCAGCGAATAGAATCATGAGCCCACAAAACAGTGTAAATAACCCCATATCTTGATCTGACGGTCTTGATACGGTGAGCCCGCTCCCCGATCTTCTTCTATTGATGAGTAAACTGGGATCCTACTGTATCCCCAGTTAATGACCCTTTTCCAACGATCAATATTCATCCTATCTTTAACGTCAAGCATCTTAACATCCGAGATGGGTTTCATGATGTCTCCCGCGACTCTATTCTCTAGATCGAGGGCTCCCTGCATGACCCTACACTCCCAATAACCAACCGAATTATTAGGCTGTCAGAGATGAATCAGTGAGAAATATTGCACACCTCACACTATCCACAGAAAGTTTGCCTCCTTTATCCTTCCACGGAGAATGGAGATCTATCAGGGCACCTAATTGTTTGGTATTGTAGATTGTCCTTCGTTCGCCAGGCCCGTGGTCAACCGTGTAATGAAGGATGAGGACCAATATCCCAGCTGGGATTGCATAGAGAGCCAATATAATATAGATGAACCTACGTAACTGAGTCTAAAATCGTGAGAATTCTGGAAACTGCTTACCACATCAAGTTCTCAAGAATAACAACCGGATGGCTAGGAAAGATGACCTGGGGCAGAACCTCCCCAAATATTACCAAAAGGCCTGTTGATAACAAAAGACCCCAGAGGTGGTTATCAAGTAGGCAAGCAGATATCAATGGAAGCGAAAGATTAATAGTAACACTGCACATCAATAGACAACCTGGATCCCGGATAGTGAGCAGGGTCATGTCTTAAACAGGGTGTTACACGAGATGCGTACTGATAACCCAGGAAGTGTAATAAGTCTTCAACCTCAACATCTTCTTCGATAGCCTCCTGTGCTTCAGATGAGAAAGGACCAAAAATTTGCGGAAGATCCCGGACTCACTTATTAGTTCTTGTTTCCCCCATCGTATAGATGCTCAACTCTGCACTGCACCTGCTCAGCGACAATTTCAACGAGTTAAATGGCCAATACTCACCTATCGAGCGCTGCACCGATTCATTAGTACCGCGAGCAAAAAAAAAAAAGAAAAGAAAGGCGTCGGGGGGTGAGAGCAAACAAGTAAACGCGGCTGTGCACCCTGTCACCATCCCAGATATCAAAATCAAAAGCCCAAGTAAAAGTCCCAACGCCCAATCAGGCATTATCTTCAATCCTGGTAAGCAAGCCGCGGGGAGTACCTCATTGCAAGCGAGCGTCCCATCACACAACAGGTCTCCCCTACAAGCCAGCATCCCCCCATCATCGAGCCAAGGGCCAGTGCATATCAAGGGCCCATTACAGCTTGTTGTCCCTTTGCACAAAGTTTGACCTCCGCAACCATATGTTTTGTCCCCAGCTGCGGGGTCTGCGGTTATGGTGCCGTTGCACCACAGGGGCCCCTTGAGCTTGTGAGGCCTATGCGATATTGCCGAGTCCTTAGGCCCATGTGTTGGGTCGGGCTCAACTAGGTGGAGGTACTTCCGGCGGCTGAGGCATGGGTATGCCGTTGAGGAAGTAGCGGCCCATAGAAGCAAGTAGAGGAATGGGATGACCACTGAGAGCCACCTCGCATATACGATTTTTCGAGTATGCATGATGTATATTTGAGGTGGGAAGAGCTATCTTGATGCAGGAGGGATATGTTCGTCCATTTAACGGGGTTTCGGCATGTATACGCGGCCATAACAGTCAACACACTACGGTATCACATGCTCTCACCTCTCTCTCTGAGCTTTAGCAGCTGAATAAAGGGTTTTTTTTATTTATTTTTTATTTTTAAAGAAGAAACCAATAGCAAATTCTTTCGCATTAATACAATCTCTGTGTTCGTAAGAATCCTCCAGTACTGATTTGATATCCTTCACTGGTCGCCAACCCAAGCCAGCCAACTGATCACCGAACACATCACAGTGAGTCACTCGCCTGCGCCAAAATTGTCCTTGGCTCTCTGCCAGGCAGTGCATTGGTTTTCAAGTAAAATTGTCTTGAGGATAAAGGAACTTGGTAATAGTCTACCGGTGGTTCGCGGTGCAGGTGCCGTCGCTGTCTAAAACTTCTACTATAAGTAACTAAGTTAGATCCTACTGTAGCCGCCATCCCAGCTTATAGTATCCGGGTCACAATCCGCCGATCTGACCCAAAGTTCCCAGCGATTAGCAAAAGGGGTTTCCCTAACCGCCGTGACACAATAGTGAACTGAACCCCAACATAAAACCAGACTTCATGCAAAAGTAGAAAGGGGATGGCATTGAGAAAGAAAAAAAAAATTATATCAAGCATAGACGACTTCTTAGGGGAGAAATATTTTTTTTGTATCAAATCGATCGAATATTCAGTTAATTATACTAACTTACGACTTGGACACAAAAGACCACAACACAACCCACCAAAAGAAGAAACCCCAATTCAATCTCACGATTTCCGCATGACCAAACCGAACAAAGGGAAGTTGAGAAGTGAGAAAACAAGAAGCAGGTAGCGAAAGTCGTCAAGACCCCAAAAGAAAGAAATAATCTCCAATCCACCACTAGCAAATCCCCACACTGGTGCCTTCCTCTACTATCGAGTACTCATGCCCATGTTGAATTGCTCCGCACAAAGGAAAAAAAGATGAAAGAACCATAATCTTAGAGTAGAAATAAATGAATAAAGCCATACGTCCCCCGTACTCAAAATTGGTCTTTAAAGACGGGTTGGTATGTTACTGGGATAGCAAGTCATCAAAAAAAAATTTACACCCGGGAAAGTAGAAGAAAGGAGGTGTAGAATTTGAATTGGGAAAAGAAAGAAGAAACGCAGGAATGATATGATGTTTTCAGATGAGACGAGAGACGGCGAGTGAATTCCGAGAGATGACATGAGGTGGTTGGAGAATGATATTGTACATTTATGGCATCTCCCGAGAAAGTTCCTTTAGTTGGGGCTGCTAGAGACACCCTTTGCAGTTCCTGGGACAACTGCGACAACTTCGCCGGAGCCGTCGGTCTTTGATGGTACACCATCATCACCGTACCTGTTGACTAAAATGGGACGTTAGGTTCTATTTTTTGTTTTTTATTTATATATATATATAAGTGAAGTGACTTACAGCCTTCGGGCTTGATCTGGCGCTCAACAACGACCGGTGCCGCGATGGTGAGGGCAGCAAAGAGGAGAGTGAAAACAGTGAGGATGCTGAAGCTCTGCATTTTGACTTGATTTATATTCTCTCTTTCTGGTGTAGTTTTTTGGTTCTTAAATCTTTTTCTTCAAGTGTGTGGAGTTGTGATAGACCCGGTACAAGAAAGAAGGAACTTGTATGTCAGACGTAAGGTCGAGAAGGGAGGGAAAAAACAGCAAGAAGAGAAAGGTCTGGTAGTCGAACCGGTCGACGAGAAATGCGAAAGAAGTGGAACAAGAAAAAGGATTAGATTAAAACGGGAGTGGGCGACACTGTGGTGGTGAGAAGAAGAAGAGGAAGGAAATTCGGTGGAAGGGGGTAAAGATATAAATATTCTTCCAAGCGACCAGACCAGGGGTGTTCAGTAGTGCACGAGCTACAGTTGAGTGAGTGGTTCCTGATACACTGACTGTTACGGGAACGATCTGGGCAAAGGCCTTGGATAGTTCTTCGGTGATATTGTTACAGTATTGACAACATCCCTTTCCCCTCTGTCTATAGCCAACAGAAGAGTCAATTGGGGGGG
>QFET01003688.1:15504-28935 GCA_003316355.1 Tuber calosporum
GGTTCGCGTAGAGCCCTGCAGAACCGTGTCGTCTAACATTGACATGGGGGAGTTGGAAACATGTCAACGGTCAAGGACTAGCGGCTAACTGTTTATAGCCAAAATAGGATGGTAGGTGGGTGCAGGGGTTACAATGTGCGACCCAACGAAACTTCTCGCGACGTTTGAGATCAGATGGGCTTCCCCTAAGAATCCTTCCTCTCCAAAATACGAGTATGATACCTGTACGGTAGCCCCCCGATTTCTACGGCACAAGTACCGTACAAGCACTCGAGTAAAGGGTCCGGTAAGAAGTTATGTATCAGTTATTCAAGGTTATCCAGCCGAATATATCCCTGTCTTTTCCGGTTAATGATTCCTGTCCTTGTTCCAGTTCGAAAGCCAGTGAACAGTTAGTTTAGGTTGACCCGCAAAATAATCCCTGTCTTGTGAGAAAACATCCCCCCTATAAATAAAAGTTCACGGCGCATAATAATAGTATTATATCATACTTATAGTCTTTCACCTCCACTTACACTGGAAGGAGTGCGTTCCTGCTCTGGCCTTACAGTGGAGTGAGAATGTAATAAATGAATCCATGCCCTAAGCTGTTGGTATAAAGGTAAAGGTCTTTCAGTTGCCCCCCCTCGTTGCTCGAAACATGCTCTCTTTCTCTATCACTTTCCATTTCCACCCAGCCGAAACAAAACTTGGCATTCCCCATCTCGGGCCTCACAATTAACCCACCGGAGTTGTAAAAGGGGGGGTACAGTAGCCAAACCCCACAGTACCCTATCCACCACCGCCACCAAGGGTCTCCTCCTGCCTGCACAGCATGTAATCGTTGGAATGTTACAAGTGCTCGTATTGTACGAGTACTCTACTCGTACATTCGCCTTCAAACCCCGTTGTAACGGGAGGCCTCTTCACAAAACCACACTTGACAAATATGATATTAGTACCGAATCTAACCCCCCCCCCCCCAAGGCAAGGGCTGTCCTCCAACTCACCCAACCTAATTCTCCCTTACAGTACGCGGAGAACCTAACCTGCCCAGTTTCATCGCCAGCACGGTATGCACTGCATTCCGGTCGGGAGCTGGCTGTCAAGCTGCTTGACATAGGCGTTGGTACGAGCACTGCTACTGTAGGTACCTGGTATTCACTATCACATGAATCTGGATACCGCAGCCCGCAACTTCCAATACTCGAGTACCAGACTTTCTTAACCACATAACCAGCTCCCTATCGCCACACGGCACAAGACCCCCTCTATGCATTATCGTTAGGGTTTGTCCACTATTAACTAGGGGTCTGTTTTGCATCATGGCATATTTTTTGCGCCATCCCGGTCCGATATAGCCCACCCCTGGCCATAAGATGAGGCTTGCCGTGGACTGTGATACCACGCAAACTGACCCCCCCCTTTCATCATATGGCAGTGGGGCATTGAACTCTTGCCTGGCAGCACAAGCACGAAGAAACTGGTCTGCATGAGCCAGACTAGGGGCTGGTGCGTGTGCTCGAGCACAGCAGTTAAGGAAGCTGCCCCGGTTGACCCGCAACAATCAAGCAAGTACCGTACGAGTACTCGAGTACGACACCCTTTTCACCAAAACAAGTGGGCTAGCTAAAACATCCTGCGACTAGGGAATTGCCTTGAAAAGTTACAAAACAACGCTACTTGAGTATTATACTAGTATTCGAGTACGAGTAGCGCAATTTCGCTTGCTGTGAAGGTGGTGCCCGAGTGATACATGGTTTCTGAGTCAGGAACTTGCTTTATTTTGTTTTGAATAATCGAGTGAGATTATGTGGATAGCCTCTCTCTCCGGTACTGATAGCTGAGTGAACACGCCGCATCCTCTGCTCGAGTAGTGTGAGTTCGATAGTCATACACCTACTTTCCCAGTGAGCGGCTGAGCGAAGATTTTTTTTTTCACATTCTATTTTACAAAACCAAGTTTGGTTGGAAATTAGGGATGGGGTCGTCCATCTTAAACTGCAGAGTAAACGGCTGTATTTCCTCGACCACAGGAGACCCTCTGTTCAAATTCTACCATCCTCCCTGCAACGTTGGCTTTTTTCTTGGGGGTGATTTGGAATCTATGCACTTGGTTTTTCCCCGGGAATATACTGCCCCCGACGTCATCACCCTTTCCATCTATGATGCCGCTCTTCCTCAAGTCTCCTCGGGTCGAGGAGACCACCATGTCGTTGGCCTTGCCCAGAACCATATCTTCCGGAACGGGGTCGAGGGGTGGAATATACACAGGCACGCACGAATTTGCGCGCCTACCATTTCCGAGTTGATAGTACTCGTTGTTACCCCACCAAAGGACATCGGCGCCATAGTTGACATCATGTACAGGCGAGCTCGGAGAAGAGGAAGCATCTACTTTCGTGAGGTTACCCATTATAGTAGAGGTATGGGTTGCGCCAACCGAGAGGTATTTTGGCCTTATTGGTATAACTTTATTGGCCCTTTCGTCGTCTAGAAATTCATCGTGGGTTAGTTAACAACTGGCTGTTCTAGAGGAGTTGGAAAGTGGGAAACTGACATTCAGAAAGTCCGCTCAGTGATTTGATCTTAACTGGCGACCCTTGGACATGAGTCCACTTCCCATTTCCTAGGTTTCCGGAAATCCCAGTCCCGCAAGCGAGCAAATCTGAAGTGACTCTTCTTTTTTGTGTGTCCTCAACATCCACCACAAAGTAACTGTTTGCACCACCTGCGGCCAAGGCCTTTACGACCGCCGTCAGGTTTCTCCCTGGATACTGGGACTTTAATGGCAAAGGTGTAGGAGTCGGGACAATGTTGTTTTCGGGGTCGTAGTCAAACCCAAGTTGGCCGTTCGTATTATCCCCAAATGAGAACACCTGACCCTTGTTATCACAGACTAGAGAGTGGTAGTCACCAGCTGCAATTTTCGTGATATTTTGTCCATTGAGACCGGTAATTCCGTGACATATGTCATAGGGTTTATCCTTCGGACGGGTAGCATAGGCCAACCCTTGAATACCTGTCTGGCCCCTCACTGGAAACGTAGTAGAAGCAGCCGCCGAAAATACACGTCCTTGAGAAGTGAGGAGAAGGATGTGATCAAGACCAGAAGCTATGTCCGTAACGCTAGCAAATGGTCAATATTGTGTGAAGGAGAAAGAAGCGGATGCTCGAACTTACCTCTCAAAGTACCCTAACTCTGGCTTTAGTGTCCTGTAATGGATTTTAGCTTCCGAGCTGAATCCAGGAATCCAGGAGGCTTCAAAGGGCTTTGCGCCAGAGAGTTGATACTTCTTAGCCATTGGGAGACTGTAAACTGTGCCGCCTTTTGAAAGTGCAAAGACCCTGTCTTGCGAAACTTGGGCTTTCACGATATTCTTTCCTTTTAGGGTGACTTCTGGTGTTTTGATGCCATCTGCATAGGCTGTGCCCCACTGGAGAAGATCCCCCCTTTCCGTCACAGCGACTAAGTATAACATATTAGCCCTTGGTTCATCTAAACTAAAGAATGAACGGTTACCTTACCCCCGATGTTGCGGTCTAACTTGAGATCTCGAAGCAACATATTATCAAAGAAGGGAAGACGATGGGGTGACTTTATAAGAGTCTCGTCAGAGTTAGGGGCTACTACTCGGCCACTTCTACAAGTTAGCTACTTTCTACGTTTTGTTTGGAGCGAAATATATACGCATTGTTTCCCCATGCGTAAACGCCTGGGTTTTGTAGACTGTTTTCTACCTAAATTACAGACACCATTAGAACGTTGGTGTTTGAGGTTTCTTTCAGAAATTTCTCAGCAAACCTGGATGTGTTGTACGCTTAACTTCCTTTTAAGGCCTTCGGCAGAAACTGCAGGAGGAGTTTCGGCATGCACTTCCATCCCGGGTGCCAATTGGCAAACAGCAAGGCCGCCCAATAACCCCATAACAGTAGCAACGGTCTTTCGATTTCTGGTGGAGAGATTGGATGAAGCACGGCTGCGAGGGCTTGTAGATGCGTTTCGACAATAAAAGAACCGGCTACCTAGCTTAGTTTGCCTCGAAAGTAGGAACCGGGGACTGGAAACGGTACAAATAGGCTTGAACATTGTTCCGGATGTTGATATTAGGGTGTTTTCCCGCTTCTGTCAGAAAAGAGAATGAATATGTAATCAATGGGGACTGAGGTCTGATACAAGTGAACTTTCGAAAGCCTTTGTTCTTGAGTTGGTGGAGGGAGAAAATCGCGGGTTGCTACTGGTAGTAAATATTTCCTGCTAAATTACGTCAAGACTTTCTCCTGCTGAAACAAAAAAATCGTTTACAGGTAGTTAACGGCAGTGTTTCACACAAAGCGACACGGTAGCAGGGTAACCAAACAGCCACCAGCCCCCCTCGGGAGCCCCTTCTGTGGCTGTAAGTTGGACCTTGGACACACGCAGTCTGGCGTTATCAAATTTATTTCATAAGATTGATGCCCATATCGAAACTTCGCCACCACCACCTGTACGAAGCCACCACTACCACTACCACCACCTCATCCCCACCGCCGGTCTATATCCATCAGATCAACTGTGGCTATCCAAATTTCGAAACCTGTCATCGACAACATGGATATTGCACAGCGGAATGGATCGCGTTTGGTCACCAAGTCATGCTTCACTCGACGCTGTTTTTGCGGTTCTAAACGCCCATGATCATCCCTTCATCATGGTAGGAAAATATGCGCTAAGGTGGATGGGAGTTCCTGTTCACACCGGATATGTATCTATCACTTCTCATCCCTCCTGGTGACTCGGTGCCATGGCTAACCTGTCGTATTAAACAATAGACATCCTTCTTCGGAATGCTCAACTACTGTCCATACACCAAGCCTTTGTTCAAACTGGCGAGTGGCTGGAGGTCGACGAATTCGGCGTAGACGAACACGGTTTAGAATTCCACGCGGTGGAGTATCGGTCCGCCCGGAAATTGAAGAGGTACGATGATGAGTGGTTCATTGGCCTCTGTGGCGAGGCCTCTTGCTGCCTTACCGTTGACATCCAAAAAATCCAACTCCCACATGTTGTTAACTACAACAGCGCATTGGTGGAGTCAGAATTTCATCCGAACAGCGCGGACCGGAGCGTCAGACCCTATCTGATCACTGATGGCAACCCCAAGTTTGTTGGGGACCCACCCCTCGCGTTCCCCGTTTTTATTCCAACCGTCCTACAGTTCCTGGACTCCTGTCTCAATTGCATCCGTGGTAGGAGGTGCAGAGATGATAGATCCTGTATTCTTCCACAGATCGACTTGGACAATATGGCGCGGTACCTAGCTTTCGACTCGGCTAGTCAACAACATAACCTTCTTGCCAAAGTTACGAACAACGAGCGGTTGGCAAAATATTTTCAGAAGCGGGAGCGAGACCAAGAGAGAAGAATGAAGAGGGTTATGGAGAGGCGGGCGAAATATCAAGTTGATGCAAAGCCAGGCTAGAGGTTACGTTTGTCATGTTGGCAAGGTGAAATTTTATCGGTGACAAACTGCTAGGGGTCTAGTTTGTTGATAATGGTTGCCGATATTCGAGGGGAGCTGTTTCTAGTATCACTTGCCCCGTTTTCTTAATTTTAAAAGAACTATTTTCCAGGTGTGTTGCTTTTGTGGCTGTGGAGGAGTTTAAGGACTCGCAACGTCAGCAATAATCCTTTCGCAGGCCGGATTACATAGATCTTTCTGTACACGCACTGCTGCCGTTCATTCAGGTTACTATAACGATTTCGCGGGACTGCAGTGCACACCCAGTACCAATAAAATAGCTCTTCTAGAGCTAGGAAATAATTTACTCCCTATACGCCCGCTACCAATAAAATAGCTCTTTCAACGCTAGGTACCAAGTGACTCCCTACTCACCGCAGG
The DNA here is from genome assembly GCA_003316355.1 of Tuber calosporum. Classification (NCBI taxonomy): domain Eukaryota; kingdom Fungi; phylum Ascomycota; class Pezizomycetes; order Pezizales; family Tuberaceae; genus Tuber; species Tuber calosporum. The sequence continues at coordinate 21,366 of QFET01003688.1, forward strand.
GTGCTAATAAGCCGTGCCAGTTCCTTCCTTCCTCATTCTGCTGCAAAACCTCCAACACCTCGTCCAACATCTCAACCCGGTTACCCTCCAATCTGGGGAAGCTCATTCCCTCTCTTGCCATTTCCCGAATCGCCTACTCAAACCCCTGAAAATCATTTTCCTCATCGCGGTCCAGCCATGCAATCCCTTTTGCCAATGCGAGATCTGGCAAGGTTGCCATCGGAAGGCCGTCGAGGACGGTATACTCCTGCAACTGGTGGAGGTACCCCCTCGCTCCGCTCTTGTCTAAGAAATCGATGTGTACCGTAATATCCAGGGACGAGTTATACACCCAGGCATCGCCGGGAGTACAGGTGACCGCTCATCTTGCCGAGCGGCTTCTTCAAAGGCGTTCAATGATTGGGCGGTGATAGCGAGATCGGCATCTGAAGTCCGAATAGTAGAGCCGTGCAGCAGCAATGCTGCACCCCCGACGACGACGAAATCCCCCTTACGCTCTTCACCGATAAGGCTCCATATGACCCTTGTCGCTTCTAGAACCGCCAATTGTTCCGGAACCAGGGTCTTTGCTGGTCCGTGGGCCCTGCGAGGAGAGATACTTCTAGCAGTCGCCATTGAAGGGAAATGTTTCTTTGTGGGAGAGGAGTGACAGAACAATCGGGTGGGAGGAGAAGTACGGTCTCTTCCGGCGTTGCGAGATTCTTGTGTTGTGAGAGTGGCTGAAGAAAAGCGGGTATGTGGTTGATCCTAGAACTACACTTAACCTATAAGGGGGTTGATGGCCCCAACAAATGGTCAAACTGTGATGAATGATGGCGTAAGGTCCAAGTACCATAGAGGTAATTTAGATATAAAAGATGTAATACCAGTACGTACATTTGATAAAAAGAAAACTCACCTTCAACACCCTTCACATATCTCATAATACAATACCAGTTCATTCGGAGTCTCTAAGGCTTCCTGAAATCTTTAGTCTCCGAGAAAAATAGCAGATGGCAATAACCTGGATTGAGAAAGGAGGGCATCATGGACTTACTCCAAATGGGGAGATAATTACTGAGGCATGGCTTGGCTTGGCTTGCTGCTGTCGTCAAACACAGGCAGCTTTTGCTGCCAAGTCTCGCCGCGCCTCGCTGAGCCCTAACATGGTTTACTAGTATGATAGCAGATCTTTGGAGGTGTTAATGGAGTATTGTTTCCACCTCATCCAAAGCCTACAATTCGTCGACAAGCTCGGGAACTTCATCAGCACAGATTCAAAAATTACTCCCGGAGCCATCAATTGCGTACTCCATGTTTGAAGATCACTGGTACCATTCCTCGTCGCAGCCGGAATTCTCGAGCCTCCGCCGACAAGAGTCGGTGAAAAGACAATCTCCCGTAAGGACCTCTTTGATACCTCTACTTGAGAAAATTCCGGGAGTTTCTGGTTGGCGGTTATGTAGTGAGGTATTTGGAAGACTGAAGTATACGCAATCATATAGGAACAAAACTCTCGGAAGAAGGTTGTGGAAGAGAGAAAGACCCCTCCGGGACCCCCGGAAGCTGATATCCTGAGACGACCGAAGTCCTACGCCGATTTAAGAACTTTGGGGTGGCAAATAAATACTTCATCTGTGCCCGGAGGTAACCAGGAAGTTGCGAATGGCATTGCTGAGGAGCTGCCATCAAGACCAAAGTCACGAAACGATTTAGATGACCTGAAGACCGAGCGATATGGGCGGGGGGAATGGTGGAAGGCTCGTGGGAGGGGTGGGAGGACTGCCAAAAAACCAAAGGAACTTAAGGATGAATTAGACTTTGCGGACTGGTATGGGGAGTTCGAAGATGACCTCCGGGATGCCAACAGCGAGCATAAGTAAGCTACAGTGTTTTTCGAGAACTTTTTGGTGTACCTTACCAATGCTCTTTGTCGCAGACTTTTCCAGTACACATTAGACTCGTATCTAACAACTTGCAATTCCCTCATATCTACAACGGACTCCACGCTTAGCCTCCTCACAGAACTTGAAAAATCGTTCCAGACCGTTCACTCACAAACCTCAAGCTTTCAGGAGACATGCTCTTCTCTTCTTGCGCATCAGAATCATATTAAGAGTCTGTTGGGCTCGATATCTGCGAACCTTCACCCTTTCACTGAACTCGACCCTATAACTCGGGCACTCTCTCGCCCTGGGAGTGACTTTGTCAGGACTCCGTCGTTTCGTGAGATGCTTGTTCGGCTAGACAAATGCCTTGCCTGGATGAATAACCCGGCTCACAGGTCTTTTCATGATGTCGAAAATTACGCACCCCGTTTCCGCCAGAATATGACACGAGCACTCACTCTGATAAGAAATTACTTTGTGGCAAGCGTCAAAGAGGTTGCGAGTGAAGTCATGGGACGAATAAAGGAGCGTCAAATGAATGACACAACTCAAAGTGCTCTACTATATGCCAAATTCCGAGTCAATGCACCATTGCTCCGTGAATTGGTTGGTGAGATTGAAAAGCGTTGTGGCCATGAAGAGTATTTTCCCCGTTTTCCCTATTAAGTCGGCCCAAGGGCTAAGTTTGCGTGCTAGGTATATATCACTGTTGAACGAATGTTATTCGGCGTTTTCTTCCGTTCGGCAAAAGCTTATAATACCCATAATACAAAAGAAGATGAATGAGTTGGCTGCGACAGGAGCTTCAAAAAATAAAGATTTGGTGAAATTCTCGAGAAATGGAATCAACTTTGTGAGAAGCATTTGCATGGACGAGTTTGAACTCTTTTGCGCGTTCTTCTCAGGGGAGCAAAGTGATAGTGAAGCCTAGTAAGTATCAAATCCGTTCTTAGTTCCCCATAACACAATTTGATAGGGATGTGGCAGCAATTTCCTTGAGACGCTTTGTGAACCACTTTATGATCATCTTAGGCCACGTATTATACATGAGTTACAGCTGGTCAAATTGTGCGAACTCTGCACATTACTACAAACACGATATATGCGAGACCCTGAAGACCGTAAGCCGAGCCTGCTAGCATTCCTATTCAAAAGTACGCTAATAATTTTACCAGCTGAAAGTGATTCTTATGATCGTACACAACTGGATTTTGGTCAATTGATCCAAACAACTGTTCAAGATACTCAAAATCGGATAGTTTTCCGTGCTCAAACGGCAATACGAGATGAGATTGAAGGGTTTGTTCCAAAGCCAGATGACCTTGACTATCCTGCAACGAACCAATCGGAAAAGAAGGCTCTAGAAAACGGAGAGGCTCCTGGCACACCCACACCAGGCGCTCCAACAGTCATAGATCACGATGGAAATCCTAGCGGCAGTGGCTTTGACACAGAAACGGTCTTCAAGGGGTGGTACCCGACCTTGAGAAAATGCATATGGCTGTTGTCAAGGATTTATCGTCTTGTGAATGTAATCGTTTCCTCTTTTTTTTATCGCCGGAATTAATCTTTCTAATGATCTAGATAGTCTACTGTCTTCGACGACTTAGCACACAATATTGTGCATGTGACTACGGTGTCTCTCCTTAAAGCTCATCAACAAATCGCATCAAAGAAAACTCCTGCAGACGGCCACCTCTTTCTTATTAAACATCTCATTATTTTGAAAGAGCAAATAGTCGCCTTTGATATAGAGTTCGTTCACCCGGACGTCAACATCGACTTCTCAGCTCTCACGGGCACCTTCTGGGAGCTACGGGAAAAGGGCATATTCTCTTCGGAGGGAATCATCAAGCTCGTCAAGGGTGCTGCAATGCCTAAGGTCGTAGAAAATATGCTAGATGCCAAAGTGGAATTAGACGCCAGACTTCGATTTGTCATTAATGAGTTTACGCAGCACTTTGCGGGCCGTATGACGTCGGGGATAGTTGGGCCCTCGAACCGGCTTGCGGCGGCAAGTGCAACCGATCCAGCCAAGGTTGTCCGGATTGCTGTAGAGAGAGAAGTAGCTGTCCTGAGGGGTAAATTAGAGGAGTATTTGGAGGATGGTAGAACGAGGGAGACTCTAGCTGCAGCAGTACAGGTGTGTTACCCAGTGGAATTCACAGGCGCTCTCAGGCGTGTAATAGCTAACAGCGGCAATGATTAGGGACACGTTATCCAAGCCTACGAGTCATACTATGAAGAGATATTTCTTGGGGACAATAAAGTCCCGCCTAAATCTCCCGGAGGTACGGTTTGGGATGTTGAAATGTTTGTGGGATGGAGTAACGATATCTTCGCGGTTGGGCATGGCTTCCTGGCATACGACGGTGACGGTGCCGGAAGTGAGGATATGAGTCCGGAGATGTCGAGAGTTGGGAGTTTGTATATGTAATTATGGATAGTACAAATGGGATGCCAAGTCTGAGTGTAAATCACTAACACTTGGAGGGTCAGTGATTGACTGTTTGGAGGTCGGGATGTTTGGTGTTGGATTTGTCTGAGTAATGAAGGTTAGGGATACAAAATGTTGATGAGCATTTAGTGCTCCCTGTAGCATCTTGTTCCCCTGGAGCGAGCTACACTGTCCCGACCCAATCCAACAGGAGATCACATTGAATGGTCGATCATCCTAAGGGGCGAAACAATCAAGGTAGGCGGAGGCTATAGGGTTGTGAGAAATTAATTTTTCGCCTCTTCTCTGGTTTCCTGTAGGAAATGAATATCGAGTGAGATTAAGTGACAAGAACCGCACTTGCAATGAGCCGCCCCTGGGGTTATACCCGGCTACTGAGCACATGTAATTATCAACTTTATTCCTATCTAGAGGAGACACCGCCCTAACGGGCATACGGCCATATATAGGGGAGCAGGTGGAGGGTTGTTTTGGCTCAGGTGGAAGGCCCCTCAAATCCCCAAGCTGTGATATCCTATCATGCAATTTCCATAGGTTCTGCCATTGTACGATAAGCGTTCTATGATATCTGGTTTTATAAGTTGTAAGATGCTTGGTGGGGTAGTTAGGGCTAACCCCACTTTAAAACCCAGACCTTCGACATCACCAGGGAAATATCTCCTCCTGCCACTCCATTATTTTTCCTGCACCCCCATCTCACCAAATCCCATCCAATCCATCGAAACTCACACCAATTACAAAGATGACGTTCGATACTTCCACCCGACCGGACCACATACAAGCGATCTTGTCTAGTCTCGATCGTTACAACCCGGAAACCGTCACAATTTTTCAAGACCATGTACAGCAGCAATGTGAGAACAGGACCTACGATAGTCTTGCAAATTTGGCCCTCCTGAAACTGTGGGTGTTTTATATTCGAACTTGATGTTTTCCTTTTTTTTCTTCTATTTCTTTTTGGTTACTCTGATGAGTATATCGTCAACGTTTCCTATTACCCGAGAAGGGAGTGAACCTTCTTCAACTGAGTGAAATTTGTCATTTTCTGATAAACCACAACCTCTCTCTACCATCCGTCGCATCTCCTTACCTCCTTCTCCATCCTGGGATAAAAGAAGCTAACGGGAGTACCCTGCAAAAAAAAGCTACCAATTCAACCCTCACCTCACCCGTGACGAGACAATCACCAACATCCTCGTTAAGGCTCTCACCGTCTTCCCATCCGCTGACTTCGGGCTCTGTCTCCACCTCCTTCCCGCCAACGCCCTGGCCGAACCGCCAATCGACCCCTTTGCGGAAGCCGTGCTGAAGCTGTTCTCCCTCTCCCGCCTCTTGGAAGCCTGCGAATATAGGGAGTTCTGGATGACGCTCGAGTCCGACGACTTGTATGCCGATCTGGTCACCGACTGCGCTGGCTTCGAGGAGCTGATCAGGCTACGCATCGCCAGTGCTACGGCCCAGTCCAACCGTGAGATTAACAGGGAGCTGTTAGAGGGCTGGTTGAATCTTGTCGGGGATGGGTTTGAGAGCTTTGTTAGGGGGGGCTGCGGATGGGCTATTGAGGGGGAGGTGGTCAAGATTCCGCTGAACAAGGAAAATGAGGCGAAAACTACGGTTACTAGGGAGAATGTGAAGTTTGATCGTGGGTTTGCCCTTCCTTTATTTTTTTGTCCGTTTGGTGCCTGGTCTATGGTATCGTACTGGGAATATTGGCTAATCTTTGGCGGGAAAAATGTAGAATTCCAAAGGGTCATCAAACGTGCGTATGAGCAGCCGGCTTAGGGCAAGGCTGGGGGCGAGGGCTGATATGGGGGTTTGGAGTGGTTTTATTTTCACGATTAGCTTGGAATAAAAATATGTCGAAAACCGGATCTGGCTGGGATATTTGGAGTTTGAGGAGTCAGAAGTCTAAAAAAGCTCTTTTTATTTTTATTTTTAGATTTTCTTTTCTTTAGTTCTAACTTGGTCGCTTCATTCGTCGTATGTTCTTGTACATTTCTCCCTTCTCTTCCCCCTACCAGGGTCTAGGTTCATGTTTTTTGGTTTTTTTTCAATTGAGGGAATGCCTTGAATTCGTGTGATGCACCAGATTGCAGGGTCGGCATTGTCAAAATTCATAATGTGTCACTCGACAACTTCCACCGTCTTAAATATGATACAGCTGCAGCTTACTCCGAGCCCGGTATGATATCCACAAACAAGCCAAGCCAAGCCAATTCACCCCCATCAATCCCACCAACTTCTAACCCATTGACAATCTCCTCCAACCCCGTCACCACTCTCTACGACCTTCCCAACCCATCACATCAATCCACCCCATTTGAGACCCACAGTCTCCAATCCAACCTTCCCGGCGCCCACAATATCAAATGGATTCCCGCTAACCAGAAACGCTCGCCAAATCCCCCTTCCCAATTGCTCCAACATGCATCTATACGTCTCCGGATCGGGCTTACACCTCTTGATGTCACCGACACTGATATACCTCGCGCCCATTAGCATCCGCGAATTCGCGATGGCGGCGGAGAGCATGGCGTGACACCCGTTTCAGAAGATCGCCCAGGAGAAGGTGGGATCTTGGGTCAGCATTGGTAAGGCCTTTCCCACCCCCGCGAAGGGGGTGAGAGTGTTGTAAGTAGTCAGGAGTGGGGTTGCCGTGGTTGTGCTTTCCGATCAATGAAGGGCTTTTATACGCTTTGCAGTGTATATCCTTCAGCTACTTGTGCTCGCTGAATTTCCCCCCTGAAAAACTCAATCCCGGCTCTTGACCCAACCTCCCCCAACATAGTCTTCTCCCCTCCCGATTGTTTCCTAATAATATTATGTAGATAAGATGCCAGACACCGCTCAATGTGAGCATGTTTGGATGGCCGGATCGATCACCGAAAGAGTGGTTTCTTGGCCCACACTTGAATTGTTTGCCGGGGTATGCCGGTTTGATGAAATATTTGACTTTCATTGTAGCCAAGTGAAAGCTGTTCAAGCACCTCTATATGAACAAGTCTTGTCCACTCGCTATGGGGGGACCCACGGATCTTGTGGCAGAGTAGGTGAGTGTGTCGCAGGGATTGCTATGGCCCGTGTAAAGCTTCAGCCGCAGATGCTGCAGTATATCTCCACCAGTAGAGGCTTGGTATGGCACAGTAATAGCAACTACTACACTCCAAAAATCTATGATAAAATCACCCTCTCCCGCCCTCTCTAAAGCTTTAACAAATACCCCCCAATCCACTCCTTCTCCACC